>JZKD02S0344414.1:0-10686 GCA_000966675.3 Picea glauca
AATCATGTTGAAACCCTAATTCACTGTTGACTTCTATTTTTAGCTCATAATGACTTAAAAGCGTTGTTAACTCTTGTTAGCTCAATGTCACTTTCCGAATATAACACCTATGACTCGGGTGACCTCTAGTAAAGCGTTGTTAACTCTTGTTAGCTCAATGTCACTTTCTGAATATAACACCTGTGACTGGGGTGACCTCTAGTAACCTTGTTTACCCCTCTTTAGCCCTGGCTATAGTCTAACGGGGTGGTTTAGACCATTAAGCCTCCTCTTCTGGAGCTCCTATTTGGAAAGGGACATTACACACTCAACCTTTTTCATCAATAAAATCAAGAACCTAAATGTTGACAACAAAAGCAACCACCTCAGTATTGATCTGTAAACGAGGGACTTATAGCCCACTTGCTTCACCAATACGGATACTATGCGGAAGTTTATTTTTGAACTTTGTCTCTATGTTCTCAGTCTTATATAGAGAGATTTGTCTTCATAAAGGCTACTAGGCCTTTGTTTTTTATAAAAGTCTAAGTGCAACACTAAACTATGTCTTTCGAATGGCTACTAGGCCTTTGTTCTCAGTGTATACTACACATAACAACCAACTAGAAATGTACTGACAGTCAAGTCTTTGAGTTTTAGCTTCTTGGTTATTAATCACCGAAAACATACAAGGTATGGCTCTATCACCAAAATGCTCTAGCTTTGGCTCTGCCTCCAACCAACGATAGGAAAAAAAAATGACTTTGTTGTCGATTGGTTCATTGCTTGGGTTTCTTATTTGTGATGTCAAGGTTAAATATCAATCAACAATTGTGCATGAACGGTTTCTCCCTATCTTTTGTTCACTTGAGATTCTCCTCTATTAGATGAAAGAAGGATTATGGTTATTGCTCAATTATCAGTCTAAGCACCTCTCCTTCAAACTCTGTGAATGTGCTAGTGGGCAAGCTGCCACTATGTGAAACCAATATATACCCTTCACTATTGCGTAAGATCTCTTGCTTGCAATTATGAAAATCTTCCTTTAAACTTGCAACTTGATTTTATGTGTATAAAGTAGGGACCATTTCTCTTATACAAGTGTCTTTTTCACTTTGTTTTGAAGGCATGGGTGATCGTCCATGGAATGCAAGTTCGTAGGTTTTTTTACCTGTATTGTTGGGTTGTTATATTCTTTGCAGTGAAAAAAGAGTCATTCGACTATCTAGTCGAGGTGGATCGACTAGGAGATAAGTTGACCGACAAGTCGAGTTGAGTCGATGGCTAAGTCGAAGGTTGAAGTGATCAATTGGGGAAGTCAAAGTTGAAGTGATCAATGGGAAGTCGAAAGGTCAGCCAATAGGAAGTCGATAGGAGGTCGAGTGGAAACCGACTAAGGACCGACTGGGGGTCAATCGCTAGTCAACTGGTCAACCGACTAAAGTCGATTGTAACAAAATCTCAAGATTCACAGGATTTGCAACCAATCACTTCCATGGATTTGAAAACGTTTTTGGGCATCATGATTTAGGAATTTGCATGATGGAAAGCCTATAAATAAGGTGATTTGTAATTGTATTAATTTAATCAATCTTTAGTGGTTGTTGGTCATGTAGATGTAAGTTGAATTGGCTGCAGGGTTGTTTTTGTTTATGGTGCAAACCCCCCTCCTCTCCAAGGGCTGTGCGACCTCACGGTCTTAGGATCTTCTCAAGGCCGACTTGAAATAGTCTTCAATTCCCTGTTGGAACCTTTCAGTAACAATCCACAAGTATTTGCAGACTTCCGCTTGCGTGCTTAAGCGCAAAAATACCAATCTCTTCCAAGTGACCACGCACTTAACTGAAAAGGCACGTCGTGACTTCGATTATCGACGATATGAGTTAATTGACTCCTTGTCCTTCGAACTCCCGAGTCCCAAAATTGCAAAAGGGGCTTAACTCGTATTAGCTCCCCCCTTTACTTCTGCCAATGTGACCTCCAGCTATAACCTGGGGCTAACCTTCTGAGCGCGTCGGCATTTCGCGACTCGCAAACTTTTGAGGCGGTTCACCTTCATTCTCCCGATCCTCCGATATCCGAAATCACGAAATTTCGGGGCACCAAATCAACGGTCACCAATAGCTCTCTAGCCAATGGCTATGATCGAATCGCGATTTCGCGTTTCGCGAGTTCTCGCAACCTTCTACCTCCAACTTCTCGATTCACGAATTAATGAAATACTAATCGATCACCGCATGTCCTTCCTCAATGAACGACTAAGATCACTTCACAGATTTGGATTTTGTGAATTCTCCACGACTCCACCTTTTGACCTTTTTTTTTCCCTGCAAGTTAGCAAAACACTGCTCTCTTGCCACGTGTCCCTTCAACGAACAGTCCCGATGATTTCGGGATTTCGCAGTTCGGGGTTTCGTGAATTTCACTCTACTTCTATCAATTTCTTTAATCTTGAGAAATTCCGATAAGTCCTTGCGCTAACTAGTGCGCTACTTCTCCGAGATCTAATGGCTTAAAAGATTTCGGCTCTTCCCTAGGGATCTCGACCTTCGTTCTTATCCAACCTTCAAATTCCTTTTCTAAAGGGTTTCTCCCACTCAACCTTTTGTGCTTGTTCCTCTTTTGAACTTCATTCCTTCATAACTTAGACATTTTTTTTTCTAAGTTTCTCCTCTCTAGATTTAAGAGCATTACTCCTTCTGAACTTCTAGTAAATGAAGTTTAAATCTCACCCTGTGCACACTTGCACTCTGCGTCTTCTTCAACAGACGTTCTGACGCCCTCCTGGCATACTCTGTGCTCAATTTCCTAAGCATTCAAACTTTAACACAAGTTTGTTCTTATGCGCACTCCTTACACTCAATATGAACACTCTACATACAAAATCTCCTCGTTATCTCTTCTGAGATTTTAAGTCAAAAAAGACTTCTTCACACACATTCCTTGCGCTCTGCATGCACCCCTTACATAATTTTACAAAGGATAAACAATTGAACTCATTCAATTATTCATTCCTACACTATGAACATCATTCATTCATAAACATAATAACACAGTCAAAACTGTGACAATATCACACTTCGTATGTGGATCAATTTTTCTCTGTTCTATTCATTTTCAGAAGAAAACATAGTTACAGTAGCTATCTCCTTCCCAACTATTACAATGAAAACTTTTCTAAGGACCCAAAGCCTCTTCGCTCTCTATCCTCCTATCAAAATACTATTACCTCTCGCTCAGGTGGTTACCTACTAAATTAATGCAACCTAATGACTAATCAAGCTAAGATCACACACCTGTAACACATTTACAGTCATGTAAGGATTTACATTCAATGTTGTCATTTCAAACGGTGGCTCGATTTTACAGACTGTTAAATTTAATTAATGACAAAACCAAAAAAACTCCATCGCCACTAAGTTGGTTGAAGGGTCGGTTTGGCTCCTTCGATGTGTTGAGGCGTCGATTCTAATTCCACGTCTACTCCTTTTTTATGTGACTGTGATGCTCCTGCATCATACTCCTATGTCCAAAATATTCATGGACTCTTGTCCATGAGCTCTCACATTGTTTTTCCATGCTTCAAAATATCAGGTTCAGTTACCCAACTTGAATCTTCCACAGGGTGATATTTCCACTTTACCAAATATTCTGGATACATCTTTCTTCTGGTTTTCCTTCCAATTCTTTGTTCAAGAATTTTCTCCATCTGAGGTTTTTCTACAGTAGGCATTTGTTCTTCCCACTGAATTTCTTCCTGATCATCCAATTCTCTTGTGTCATCTCTATTATAAGGATACAAATCTGAAACATTGAATATCAGTGATAGTCCAACATTATCTGGCAACTCTATCTCATAAGAATTTGCTGCAAATTTTCTAAGGATCTTGCATGGTCCTATCTTCTTCATCTTCAACTTATTATATGTTCCTCTTGGAAACCTCTCCTTCCTCAAATGAGCTAAAACTTCATCTCCCACTTCAAATTGAACTTCCCTTCTCCTCTGATCGACTATGTCCTTATACTTTTGATTACTATCCTATATCTGCTTCTTAACTTGATCATGAAGTCTTTGCATTTCTATAGCAAAATATTTTGCTATGACACTCCTGAATCCATCTTGTTTCAATTCTCTCAATTATGTAACTCCTCTTGGTTGTCTTCCATATACTATCTCAAATGGGATTTTTCCAGTACTTCTGTTAACTGAATTGTTAAATGCAAATTATGTTTGTGCCAGAATCTGATCCCACTGACGACCTTGTTCAGTGACTAAACTCCTTAAAAAATTTCCCAGACTCTTGTTCACCACTTCAATCCGTCCATCTGTTTCAGGGTGATATGCTAAACTAAAAGATAAATTAGTTCCCAACCTCTTCCATAGAGTCCTCCAAAAGTGTCCCACAAACTTAGTATCCTTGTCTGAAACTATGCTTGTGGGCAATCCATGTAATCTCACAACTTCTCTGAAAAACAAATTGGCTATGTGTGTAGCGCCATTTGTTTTCTGGCATGGTATGAAATGTGCCATCTTGGAAAATCTATCAACCACAACAAATATGGAATCACTTCCCTTCTGGGTTCTAGGTAATCCCAATACAAAATCTATACTAATTGCATCCCAAGGCCTTTCTGGAATAGGCAATGGTTGATACAAACCAATGTTTTGTCTCTTCCCTTTTGCATGTTGACAAATCTTACATTGGTCAACAAATTTCTTCACATCTGCTCTCATACTTGGCCAATAATACAAACTACTCAGTTGTGCAAATGTTTTGTCATGACCAAAATGTTCGGCTAAACCTCCACTATGTTTTTCCTTAAACAAATTATCTCTCATTAAACATCTTGGTATGCATAATTGGCTTCCTTTAAAAAACAATCCACCCTAGATCAAATATTATGACCATGAGTGGTTATCCCTTAACAAAGGATTTTCATATGCTTCGTAAACCTCCTTAAAATCTGAATCTTCCTGATACATTTCCTTAAGGTGCTCAAACCCTAAGGTCTTCACTTGAAATTCATGTACAACCAAACTTCTCTTGCTCAAAGCATCTGCAACTTTGTTAGCACTTCTAGAAATATGTTTAATGACAAAAGTAAAATTCCTCATGAATTCTACCCACTTAGCATGTCTCTGATTCAACTTTTCTTGCTTAATAATAAATTGCAAAGCTTGATTACCACTATACAAGACAAACTCTTTTGGAATTAAATAATGTCTCCATTTTTTCAAAGCTTGAATCACCGCATAAAACTCTTTGTCATATGTAGAATATTTCTCCTTAGCATCATTCAACTTCTCACTAAAATAAGCAACTGGCCTATTGTCTTGACTCAAAACTGCTCCAATGGCTATCCCACTTGCATCACACCTCACCTGAAATGTCTTTCCAAAATCTGGTAAAACTAGAACTGGTTGCTCTGTTATCTTCTTTTTCAACACTCCGAAGCTTTTCTCAACCTCCTTTGTCCAATTAAAAGACTTATGTTTCTTCTTCATAGTATCCATCATGGGTGCACATATACCACTAAAATTCTTGATAAACTTTCTATAAAAACTTGCTAAACCATGAAAACTTCTCACCTCAAATATACTCCTAGGTGACGACCATTCTTTGATTGCTCTCACCTTTTCTGGATCCATCTTCAATTCATTTGAAGAGATCACAAAACCCAAATATATGAGCTATGTCTTCATAAAAGAACTTTTGTTCAAGTTTATTAACAACTTTTCTTGCTGCAATCTCCTCATCACTAATGTCAAGTGATTCGAATGTTCTTCCTCTGGTTTGTTGAAAACCAATATATCATCCAGATATACAATGAAAAATTTACCTATGAAGTCCTTCAGTACTCCATTCATCAACCTCATAAATGTACTTGGAGCATTTGTCAATCCAAATGGCATAACTAGCCATTCATACAAACCTTTGTTTGTCTTGAATGTTGTTTTCCATTCATCTCCCTCTCTCATTCTTATATGATGATATCCACTCTTCAAATCTATTTTTGAAAAATAGCTTGCTCCACTCAATCAATCCATCAAATCATCCATCCGGTGTCCTTCTTTGTCTTCCCATGACCCTTATTTTCTTGTGTCTTGGACTGGTTTTCGAGAGACTATTTGTTAGGGCATGTTTCTCATACTTTGGTTGTTGCGGATTTGCAAACTCGAACACTTGTTTGTTCTGGTGCTTAAACTTATGCTCGATTTTAACAACATATCGATAAGTAGAACCGAGTGATGATATTTCCAAAAAATCGATTTCAGTTTGGATGTATCTGTGTAGAGCCCCACGGTATTTCAGAACCAAATGTCGCTCAGAGTCTTTGATACCCAGCTTGGTGCGCAAGGTATGGAAGGTATTGGTGAACTTCAAAACTTATTGGACCCTCTCTTACCGCAGTGTGGTCCATCTCATGTATTGGTCCTCATAGTTGCCAACAGGGTAATATTGTTCCTTTACCGCATCCACAAAAAAATCCCAAGTGGGCTCGACCCCATATATTCAGAATCCTCTGTGGAACTTTTCTCCCAGTAAGTTTCCCACCAATGTTTGACATGAGGGAGATATTTAAGGAGTTCGAAGGTGATCTTTACTCTGTTGGAAAAATTGTGGACAGAGAAATAACCTTCTAGCATATTTAACCATTTGTCTAGGGATTCTGCATCTATTTGTCCTTCAAATACAAAAATATTAAAATTAACTTGTACCTTGAAGGGCGAGGTGATTCCAAAGTGGTCGCTTGATGAAGATGCACTTGTTTCTATCGACATGCGTTGAAGGATGTGGGAAAAATTCTCCATCATTTCGTCCCTCTGTCGCGTGAGAGCTTGCTCAAGCAACATACTGATATGATCGTCTGCTCCATCGTTTTTCTTTTCTTCCACCATTGAGGGTTTCTTGGGTGTGCGAGAGTGATTGTTCTTAAGAGAGACAAACTCGAGACCCAACTTGATATACTCGGACCTTGTCGGGGACATGCACTGAAAATGATCAAGAGCAGCCTACTCTGATACCACTGATCCAGATTATTTTCGGCACGAAATGAGAGCGGAGATATAATACATAAATGCACAGAGATATCATGGATATCCAATAATATAACATAAATGTATCATAGATGCAAACATAAACACAGAGATACAATAATACACAATTTTCTATTAATGAGCGAAAATGTACAAAGATTGTAAAATATAGAGTGAAAGACTCGCTAGAATGGTGGCAACTTATCTCTGAGAAGAGATGTGATGACTACTCGCATCCATGAGAAGACGATTACAATGAGGATATTAATGCCTTTTTACATAAGGAAAATCCAAAACCCTAACCTCGGAAGACGTAAATCCAAAAGGTTTGCGGGCCCCAATGGGGGTAGTTGATACGTCAACTTTCCAGGGGTGTAACTTTTGCATACGATCTCCGTTTGGGGCGCTCGATATGCCATTAGTAAGATCTATTCGAGGAATACAACTTTTGTGTGAGAAACATCGAACTTTATTCCATGTTGCTCCCTGTTTTCCCAAAAACCGTCGTTTAGGGCCTCAAAATGGCTCCGAAAGTTCAGTACCCCAAAAATGCTAAAAATAGTAAATTACCAAAATTGCCAGAAAACTATTTTGATCCAGTTGGAAAAGGTGGGTGGCCACCAATATCCACTTGGATCAATCCTCCCTCCTTAGGAAGAAATGGTATCCATTGCATTGAATTCCCGGGGGAGAGGGGAAAGCGATTACTGAATCTGAATCTTGATGAGTTGCTTGCCTTGCTACAGACGTTGCGTTGCTTGGTTTGTTGGAGGTTGTCATGAACTTGTGGCTGGAAGGGTTATAACTTTTTAACCAATCTGGCTACATGAGATGACTGTGTGCAGAAGTAATCTTTGCGCTTTGTTGCAACCTTGTCGACCTGCTTCTGTTGGATAGAAGGTGCTTGGGTCGAGGCTGTAGTGGTTGCAATATCCTTCTGTTCACCTTTTGAACATATTGTGAAAAAGATAAATTTTGTAGTATGAGATACTACCTTGCAACACTTTTTAGGTGGGACAATAGTCGGAATTACCTCTGGTAGTTTGTAGAGATGACCCCCCAAAGTAACAATGACACTACGAGGTCGAGACTCATAAATAGCATGGCGCTTACACATATATGGTTGGACCAACAAAACATCACAGACATCCAATGAGGCAATATCACATAATACCTCATCCTTGAAGGGCTGGATGCCCTATGACAATCGACACTGCTGGCTGACATGAAGATCTCGTCCTTGGTGAAGCCACCAAATGTTGTATGGTTGCGAGTGTGGCGTTGTCGACAATCCCAATAGTTTGATGACCTCTGCTGAGATGAGGTTCTTCTGGCTTTCACTGTCAACAATAAAATGCAATGGGGTCTGCGTCAATAATCTGTCCTTTACCAGTATTTTCAGAATCAGATTTTGAATCAGGGTTCGACTCCTTGTCTTTGCTCTCGGCCACCAATGACTGTTTTGAGCGACATTCATCGGTTTTGTGCCAGGGGATTTTGTGGAAATCACACCATTTTTCAGTGTCCTTCTTTGTCTTCCTGTGGCCCTTCTTTTCCTGTGTCTTGGACTGGTTTTCAGGAGACTGTTTGTTAGGGTCGTCTTTGTCATACTTTGGTTGTTGCGGATTTGCAAACCCGAACTCTTGTTTGTTCTGGGGCTTAAACTTCTGCTCGATTTTAACAACATATCGATAAGCAGAACCAAGTGATGAGATTTACAAAAAATCCCTTTCAGTTTGGATGTATCTGTGTAGAGCCTCGTGGTATTTCAGAACCAAATGTCACTCAGAGTCTTTGATACCTAGATTGGTGCGCAAGGAATGGAAGGTATTGGTGAACTCTGGAACTGCTTGGCCCCTCTCTTTCCGTAGTGTGGTCCATCTCATGCACTGGTCCTCATAGTTGCCAACAAGGTAATACTATTCCTTTACCGCATCCACAAAAAAATCCCAAGTGGGCTCGAACCCATATATGTAGTGTCCCCAAGGTTGAGCCTCGTTGTAAACCATGTTTTGTAAGGAATTGTAATTATGTTTTATAGGTTGGTGAGCCAAGTTTTTATAAGCTGGAGGCTTCTGTGTTTGTTAGGCCAGGGAGCCTGAGTGTTGAAGGCCAGGAGCCTGTTGTTGTATATGTAATCACGCAGAACAATTAATAAAATATAAACAGTGTCATGTGCAGACCAACCACGATGAATGAGTGAAGGGGGAATAAGCATCCATAGGTTGGGCAAGGAATTAGGAGCTGGAAGGTGGAAAGGGGGTTAAGTGTTGAGCCTAGGGGGCTAAGCCTAGGGAGCTTAAGCCTAGGGAATAATATTTTAATATTATCCCAAAAGACATGTGCATTTTATGTTTTATCCTAAGTTGTTGGCAAGGGGAGAACATGCAAGGGAGATGCGTGCTAGTGGAACGCATGCAGTTTCATGGGTGACAAGTGTCAACCCTGAAGCATGCGAATAAAACGACCAGGGTGAGCCGTGAGAAGGGTTCCTCCCCCATTCTACCCGATTGTCTGAACGCGTACGGAGCCCTGGATAGTACTACCAACCCGACTCCTGTAGAGAACCTTCGTGCGTCCCTGTGATTCGAAAAGTCTGTGTCTGGATCTGAGAAAACCGATGTGTATATTCCCTGAACGAGAAGCTTGCGTGGATTTGGGAAAGAGTCTGTGTTTGTTCTGGAAAGTTGGTACACCCCTTCTCTGTTCTAAACTGGGGAGTCTGAATCAACCCCTACGTGGACGACTCGTCACGCATCCTTGAGAATCCAAAATGTGAGTCTATTCTGTGTTGCCAAATTGAGAAAACAAAAGTGTCTCATCCCTGCTAAGCCTGGTTATACTATTGCACCTGTCTGGAGCTGCCCTGGGGTGTTCGTGTCTGAATCTTGTGGATTGTGGTGGATGTGTAGTGTTTGACCCTGTGTGGCTTGTTGACCAGTTTGTACAACACTCTCTCTAGGTGAGAGAGGTAGTTGAAGTTGGAAGAACAGGTTGTTGGACCTGTGAGCGACTCCCTCCAGGTGAGAGAATGCGCAGAGGAAGGAGAGCACTCCTAGAAGGAACCTTGTAGCTGTCATAAAGCCCAGAGACTTCCGGTCCGACCTATTCCTGTAACCCAAGGCAAGGGATATTAGCAGTCGAAGGATTTTCCAGGTGATAGAGAAGGTGTATACTCCTGGGGTGGAACAAGCATGTGGGGAATGAGGGTCTGTGGGCAGTGAGCGTGGGAGGTTCCTTGGAGAGAATCCCTTCCTTGTGGTTGTGTGTTGTTTTCCCTGTAACCTTAGCCTAGCCTATATTTCCTTGCCTTGAGGTGGAGTTTAGTCCCAGCTCGAGGGTGACCCATTGTTGAGCTAATGAGAAATTTCCAAACTGAAGGGAGAGAAGGTGAACCCTCGTCCAAACTGTCCAAACTGACCACCAGCCAGTCACAACACATCCAAGCTCTCCAATAGCTTACTCATGCTCCACAACCAATCAATATGAATGTTAAATCAAACATGTGTAAGCAACTAGTATACCATAGCAATTATATCACAATTGAATCACAAGAGTACTGCTCACTCCATCAACCAACATAAATCACAGCATAGCAGCCATACCAAGAATGCCCTAGGCATTCGCAACACAACATGAAATACTATCCATCAAGACACTAATGTAAC
>JZKD02S0344425.1:83410-109380 GCA_000966675.3 Picea glauca
GTGGCTTAACACCCGATTGGTCCATGATCTCTATTTAAAGAGCATGGAGGGTCATTTGTCGATGATCGATTGTGAGAAACTCTCTTGTAAAATCTCTCTGTAATCTTTTTATTTGTATTAATAAACTTCTCCAAGTGGTCGCGTTGGCTGGGGCCGTGGATGTTTCCCCGTAGGGGTTTTACCATGTGAAAACATCAGTGTGTTGATCTTTGATTTGGTTATGTGAGTGGTTACTGAAGGTGTTCGTCCTCTGTTGGAATACATGTGTGGTAGAACATGGCCATCTCCAAAAACCACAAACAAATGGGTCCAGAGAAACTGGAGGCCTCTAATCTCTCAGGTTGTCACCACCTACTCGGTAGGAAGAGGGTTCTGTCTATTTGAATTTTCCCTCAAAGAAGTTAGCGACCTCATTTTCAGAAATGGTCCCTACTTTATGGGGCTGTAGGGTCTCTATTTGAATCGTTGGACTTCAGATTTCAATCCTTCAATGGATATTCCCAATGTTGTTCCAGTCTGGATCTGTCTACCAAATCTTCCAATCCACTGCTAGAACATTGGTTCCTTGAAATCAATAGGCAATGCCCTGGGGAAATACATATATAAAATAAACCCTAAAGACCAGTATTCATGTGTTAGGATCTATGTATAAGTAGACTTAGAAGTAAGCCTACCAGAGGCCACAAAGCTAACTGTGGGGACCTGTTCATACTTTCAAAAACTAGACTACGAGCAACTACCACTCAAGTGCCAGGGTTGTCATGAATATGGGCATTTCCATAGGCATTTCCCTCAAAACCAAGAGACTCAACAAGAAAAAGAAAAAAACCAAGGATGGCAACCTACAAAGAAAGAAAAGTAAAAATCTAAGGTAGCTCTGGACCCAAGAAATGAAGGCAAGAAAAACCGACATCTAACCCTAAAGAAGCTTCTTCTCCCAAAGGGAATCCTATGAAATATCTTCCAAGAAATAGTGGGAATAACTTTGAAAATTTGGAGAATATTGCATAGGAAGAAGTCCAAGAAACCCGGGATGAAAGAAAAACAAAAATTATGGTGCGAGTAGATCCTTCTCCTGAGGCCCAAGTATAGTCGACTGCAGGAGAAGAAGAGGACCAAGGGAAATATGAAGCAAAATTTGAAGCAGATGGGTTTGAATATGAAGAAGGTGAAATTGAAACGATCACGACTGGCAAGAAGAAATCCTCACAAGGAAGAAAAACCAAAAAATAAATAAGGAAGCAAGCCACCCATAAGGATAAGCTACAAGGATCTCAACCAACACTAGACAAAATCCTCAAGAACCCTTGAACTATAGGACAATAAGGGAAACCTCATAGAGGTGGCCCTTCTACCACCAAAAGTAAATAATGATAGTGCTCTCCTATAATTGTAGGGGGTTAGGAAGTAAACTAAGGAAGACGTTGTGAAAGACCTTGTTCATTCTTCTCAGCCATATCTACTACTAATCTAGGAGACCAAGATGGAGGAAAGCTCTTTCCTCCAAACAAGTCTAATTTTTTGGAAAAAAGGTGGAGTCATTGCAGTAAGCTCTAGAGGAGCCTCCAAATTTGATTTGGTATCCACCAAATCGTGCACTCATTGGATCTTTACCCAACTCCTTCATAAAGCCTCAGGAACTTAGGTATGTATTTTTAGTATTTGCGTACCAGTTCTCTTCTCGAAAAAAAAAACTTTGTTGGGAGATTATATGGGAAGCTACCAATGGAATGCAACTAGAAAACATCATCATTGCAGGAGATATTAATGTAGCTCTATATCCATTATAGAAGAGAGGAGGTTTTGTGATCAGAGATCCGATCAGAGAATGGGTTGATGAGATAATTCTAGACTGGGACCTGACGAACATCAGACCTTCCAAAAGTAAATTCACTTGGACCAACAAGTGTATTGGCCCTGACCACATCGCTGTTAGATTAAACATATTTTTGGTTCAAATTTCCTTCCTGCTTTTGGGATTGAGGCCTTTCTCCAAAATAATTCCTTTTGGTGGGTCGGATCACAAGCCCATCTTGCTCGAAATCAAGAAAGACGATAACTGAGGCCCAATCCCTTTCCACTTCATCCCTCTATGGATCAAACAAGATGGTTTCATTGAAGTAATATGTGAACAATGAAACTCTTCTGTCACAGGTTCCCCTTTTTTCGTTTGGGAATAAAATCTCCAAAGGGTAAAAAAATCCCTTAAAATCTGGGAAAAAGAGAAGAAATATCCCTTCCAAACCCATCTGGAAGCTCAACAAAATATCAAAATCCTTCAATTCAATATGGAGGAAATGGAAATAACCAGATAACTCCTAGAAAAGGAAGCATCCTTGCATCAATTCCTTCACTTGGCTTACAGACAGGAAGATGAATAATGGAGGAAAAAGTCCAGAACTCTCTGGCTTCAATATGGGGACATGAACACCTCCTTCTTCCATAAATAGGACAAATCCAGGAAGCAATTTAAAATAGTAACCGAAATTCAAGAACAAGGCCAATCCACTTCATATTTTGACAAAATTAAGGAAGAGTCAGTTCAACATTTCATCTCAATTTATACTGAAGAAAATCAAGATCACTCTTTAGATCCAATGGAAATTTTGGCCCAGGTTCTAAGAAAATTCCATAGGGCCAATAACCAACAACTTACTAAGCCTGTTTCCTTAGAGGAGGTTAAGACCGCTCTTGATAATATGGAATATGATAAAGCACCGGGACTAGACAGATTCACAACCCGATTCCTTAAAGTCTGTTGGGATATTATCAAAAAAGATGTTCATAAAATCGTGTTGAAATCTCAATGTTGCAAAAATATAGGAGGAAGCACCAATTCAACTTTTCTAGCTCTTTTACTGAAAGAAAAGTTTTCTTCCACGTTTGAACGTTTCAGACCAATATATTTATGCAATATAGGTTATAAAATCATCACTAAAATCATGACAAATAGGCTAAAAGGGCTCCTTCCCAAGCTCATCCCAGAAAACAAAGGAGGCTTCATCAAGGGAAGGAAAATTTGGGACAACATTATTCTGGTCTAGGAAGCCATCCACTCCGGTGTCAAAAACCGAGAAAAATTTTTGGTGATAAAAATTGATTTATCTAATGATTTTGACAGAGTTAGGCATTCCTTTATTTTCTAAGTTATGGAGTGGGCTTGGCTTCGATTCCTCATCCATTCGCTAGGTGAAATATTGTATAAGAGGGCCTTGAATTGCTTCTCTTATCAATGTTCGAGCAATGTCCTTCTTCAAAACCTCTAGGGGCCTACGAGAGGGGCACCCACTATCTCCTTTACTTTATGTCATCCAAGTTGCGGTCCTTGTTTTTCAATTGGAACATTTTCGCCTTGATTAGGATCTTATGGGTATCTGGATGGGTCGTGGGACAAAGGACATCAATCATGCTCAATTTGAAAATGACACTCTCCTCTTAGGCAGGGCCAAAATGACTATAGCCCGCAAATTTAAAGTGGAACTAGACTACCACTGTAGGCTCTCCGAGAGTAAATTAAATCACACAAAAATTCATATTTTTAGGCATATAAGTCCAAGAGAACTTGTAGACATTTCCATAATTTTAGAAATTGAGGGAACATCTCAATGGTATTTCTTCAACTATTTAGGAGTCCCTATCCTTAAATATTCTCCAAAATATGGAAACTGGGCACACCTGTTGGAAAAAGTAAAGGCCAAAATCCTCTCTTGGGGGGATTCCTGGCTTAATCTGGCAGTAAAAGTGGTCCTCCTCAAATCTGTTCTAAATAGTCTCACGATCTATCAATGTTTTATCCTACTAGCGCCAACAAGCTTCCCGTTGGCCTTCGACAAAGTTCTCAGAAACTTCCTTTGGCAAGTTGGTAAGAGTAATGGGGTGGGGGGGCGAATAACTTTATTCAGGTAGAACAAGATTAAAAAACCTCTTATGGAGGGAGGCCTTCACTTGGGCTATCCTAAAATTCAGAATTTGGTAGTAGGGGCCAAACTCCTTTGGAATTTGATAGCAGGGAAATTCTCCTGGAGCAGTAAGGACCTGTGGAATAAATAATTTTCAAGGCTCGGGAAGAAATGTTTTGACAGGGAAATGATAGTTTAAAAAGGATCTCCAATTCTAGCTATATGCCAGTGAGAACTCCCTCGATTCAGAGAAGAATTAACATGGATACCAGGAAATGGAAAGAAAATTAGTATATGGAATGATTTTTTGGTATGGAATGATTAGTATATGGAATGATTGTTGATCGGTTTGAAGGAATTCGACTTGGCCTTGGTTCTGGTAGAGGACATCAATGAGGCCGGCCAAGGGACCAGAGGCTTGACAACACCACAGAAATTTCATAATTTCAAAGGTTTTTTCCTATTACTTAGGTCATTGTTTCCACGTGGTACTATTCTACGAGGTAAGTTTGGCTACCTGAACCTCTAAAACATGGTAAAGTAGATACCACAAAATCACTGGAGAAATATTGATTATTTATATAAATATAGGTGGACAGGTGAGTTACGTATAAGGTCATTCAAAAAGATTAAATGGAGTGACACATGGAATTTGAAAACGATTGTAGGAAAATTAAAAATAATACACTCCAAGTAGGTAGTGACATACAAAAGTGGGNTCATCATTGCAGGAGATATTAATGTAGCTCTATATCCATTATAGAAGAGAGGAGGTTTTGTGATCAGAGATCCGATCAGAGAATGGGTTGATGAGATAATTCTAGACTGGGACCTGACGAACATCAGACCTTCCAAAAGTAAATTCACTTGGACCAACAAGTGTATTGGCCCTGACCACATCGCTGTTAGATTAAACATATTTTTGGTTCAAATTTCCTTCCTGCTTTTGGGATTGAGGCCTTTCTCCAAAATAATTCCTTTTGGTGGGTCGGATCACAAGCCCATCTTGCTCGAAATCAAGAAAGACGATAACTGAGGCCCAATCCCTTTCCACTTCATCCCTCTATGGATCAAACAAGATGGTTTCATTGAAGTAATATGTGAACAATGAAACTCTTCTGTCACAGGTTCCCCTTTTTTCGTTTGGGAATAAAATCTCCAAAGGGTAAAAAAATCCCTTAAAATCTGGGAAAAAGAGAAGAAATATCCCTTCCAAACCCATCTGGAAGCTCAACAAAATATCAAAATCCTTCAATTCAATATGGAGGAAATGGAAATAACCAGATAACTCCTAGAAAAGGAAGCATCCTTGCATCAATTCCTTCACTTGGCTTACAGACAGGAAGATGAATAATGGAGGAAAAAGTCCAGAACTCTCTGGCTTCAATATGGGGACATGAACACCTCCTTCTTCCATAAATAGGACAAATCCAGGAAGCAATTTAAAATAGTAACCGAAATTCAAGAACAAGGCCAATCCACTTCATATTTTGACAAAATTAAGGAAGAGTCAGTTCAACATTTCATCTCAATTTATACTGAAGAAAATCAAGATCACTCTTTAGATCCAATGGAAATTTTGGCCCAGGTTCTAAGAAAATTCCATAGGGCCAATAACCAACAACTTACTAAGCCTGTTTCCTTAGAGGAGGTTAAGACCGCTCTTGATAATATGGAATATGATAAAGCACCGGGACTAGACAGATTCACAACCCGATTCCTTAAAGTCTGTTGGGATATTATCAAAAAAGATGTTCATAAAATCGTGTTGAAATCTCAATGTTGCAAAAATATAGGAGGAAGCACCAATTCAACTTTTCTAGCTCTTTTACTGAAAGAAAAGTTTTCTTCCACGTTTGAACGTTTCAGACCAATATATTTATGCAATATAGGTTATAAAATCATCACTAAAATCATGACAAATAGGCTAAAAGGGCTCCTTCCCAAGCTCATCCCAGAAAACAAAGGAGGCTTCATCAAGGGAAGGAAAATTTGGGACAACATTATTCTGGTCTAGGAAGCCATCCACTCCGGTGTCAAAAACCGAGAAAATTTTTTGGTGATAAAAATTGATTTATCTAATGATTTTGACAGAGTTAGGCATTCCTTTCTTTTCTAAGTTATGGAGTGGGCTTGGCTTCGATTCCTCATCCATTCGCTAGGTGAAAGATTGTATAAGAGGGCCTTGAATTGCTTCTCTTATCAATGTTCGAGCAATGTCCTTCTTCAAAACCTCTAGGGGACTACGAGAGGGGCACCCACTATCTCCTTTACTTTATGCCATCCAAGTTGCGGTCCTTGTTTTTCAATTGGAACATTTTCGCCGTGATTAGGATCTTATGGGTATCCGGATGGGTCGTGGGACAAAGGACATCAATCATGCTCAATTTGCAGATGACACTCTCCTCTTAGGCAGGGCCAAAATGACTATAGCCCGCAAATTTAAAGTGGAACTAGACTACCACTGTAGGCTCTCTGAGAGTAAATTAAATCACACAAAAATTCATATTTTTAGGCATATAATTCCAAGAGAACTTGTAGACATTTCCATAATTTTAGAAATTGAGGGAACATCTCAATGGTATTTCTTCAACTATTTAGGAGTCCCTATCCTTAAATATTCTCCAAAAGATGGAAACTGGGCACACCTGTTGGAAAAAGTAAAGGCCAAAATCCTCTCTTGGGGGGATTCTTGGCTTAATCTGGCAGTAAAAGTGGTCCTCCTCAAATCTGTTCTAAATAGTCTCACGATCTATCAATGTTTTATCCTACTAGCGCCAGCAAGCTTCCTGTTGGCCTTCGACAAAGTTCTCAGAAACTTCCTTTGGCAAGTTGGTAAGAGTAATGGGGTGGGGGGGGCGAATAACTTTATTCAGGTAGAACAAGATTAAAAAACCTCTTATGGAGGGAGGCCTTCACTTGGGCTATCCTAAAATTCAGAATTTGGTAGTAGGGGCCAAACTCCTTTGGAATTTGATAGCAGGGAAATTCTCCTGGAGCAGTAAGGACCTGTGGAATAAATAATTTTCAAGGCTCGGGAAGAAATGTTTTGACAGGGAAATGATAGTTTAAAAAGGATCTCCAATTCTAGCTATATGCCAGTGAGAACTCCCTCGATTCAGAGAAGAATTAACATGGATACCAGGAAATGGAAAGAAAATTAGTATATGGAATGATTTTTTGGTATGGAATGATTAGTATATGGAATGATTGTTGATCGGTTTGAAGGAATTCGACTTGGCCTTGGTTCTGGTAGAGGACATCAATGAGGCCGGCCAAGGGACCAGAGGCTTGACAACACCACAGAAATTTCATAATTTCAAAGGTTTTTTCCTATTACTTAGGTCATTGTTTCCACGTGGTACTATTCTACGAGGTAAGTTTGGCTACCTGAACCTCTAAAACATGGTAAAGTAGATACCACAAAATCACTGGAGAAATATTGATTATTTATATAAATATAGGTGGACAGGTGAGTTACGTATAAGGTCATTCAAAAAGATTAAATGGAGTGACACATGGAATTTGAAAACGATTGTAGGAAAATTAAAAATAATACACTCCAAGTAGGTAGTGACATACAAAAGTGGGAGAGGGACTTCCCCTTTAAAATCGCCTTTGACGTAAATATTAAAATGTCTATTACCGCATTATATTGAATGTCAAGATCTATAAATTATTAGTCCCTGCCTTGGATTTTATTGAAAGTCGCAATCTGTACTATTAGTCCCTTAGTCCCTGCCTAAGGTCGAGCAATGACTTAGTCAGGTCATTCAATCGGGACTTGCGACTCATGTAAATATTGAAATTCAATAAGGATTCTTTCATAAAGTCTTCCAATATCTCATGGCATGGCATAATTTGTGTTGGAGTGAAGGAAGCCTCTTAGGCTGGTTGACGATAAATATATGTTACATTAGTTTTTTTTTTCATGAAGTCTTCAATTGTCTCGAGCATGGAAATTTTTTTGTGGATTCAATAAGGATTCTTTCATAAAGTCTTCAATTATCTTAGGGCATGGAAGAATTTTTGCGGAGTGAATAAGCCCGTTGGAGTCATTGGCGATAAATAAATGTTACATTATGACTTTTTGTGGAGTGAACAAGGAAGGTTGTGGGATTAGTTGACGATAAATATATGTTACATTATGATGCATCTTCATGAATAACATATTACCGACATTATAGCCTAACCTCTCGACGAGATGGACATAGAGTTATTTACCATGTAACTCCATGCTAAAAATTTAACATTAAATTCCCACATGGGATACCTATATACCCATAGACAACAGATATTAGTGGGACTCCTCACGGATTAAGCTCATGAAAAAAATCTTATAAATAGACTACATTTCCCTCCCTCCAGTCCCTTTGGGAAAGACCATGTATATCCATTCAATTTTATCTCTCTTCTTTGTTCTGCCTAGTGGTTTGCCTCGTTTTCATCTAAAACATATTAATGGATATTGGAATCTTATTATTCTATTCTCTACTAGGAATCACCTCTGCCATCATATACTTTGTCTTGTACGTGTGTAAGAGAAAGACCTACTACATGATTCCTCCCGGTCCTCTGGGATAGCCAATAGTGGGAAATTTGTTTCAATTGGGTAAGAAACCCCACAAATATCTGTTCCACCTTGCTACCAAACAAAAACCTCTCATGTCTATCTCTATGGGAATTAAAACCACAGTGGTGGTCTCCTCTCCCACCACATACCTCTCATGTCTATCTCTATGGGAATGAAAACCACAATGGTGGTCTCCTATCCCACCATAGCAAAGGAAGTTCTCAAAACCCATGGCCACATATTTGTAGGANGGGGGGGCGAATAACTTTATTCAGGTAGAACAAGATTAAAAAACCTCTTATGGAGGGAGGCCTTCACTTGGGCTATCCTAAAATTCAGAATTTGGTAGTAGGGGCCAAACTCCTTTGGAATTTGATAGCAGGGAAATTCTCCTGGAGCAGTAAGGACCTGTGGAATAAATAATTTTCAAGGCTCGGGAAGAAATGTTTTGACAGGGAAATGATAGTTTAAAAAGGATCTCCAATTCTAGCTATATGCCAGTGAGAACTCCCTCGATTCAGAGAAGAATTAACATGGATACCAGGAAATGGAAAGAAAATTAGTATATGGAATGATTTTTTGGTATGGAATGATTAGTATATGGAATGATTGTTGATCGGTTTGAAGGAATTCGACTTGGCCTTGGTTCTGGTAGAGGACATCAATGAGGCCGGCCAAGGGACCAGAGGCTTGACAACACCACAGAAATTTCATAATTTCAAAGGTTTTTTCCTATTACTTAGGTCATTGTTTCCACGTGGTACTATTCTACGAGGTAAGTTTGGCTACCTGAACCTCTAAAACATGGTAAAGTAGATACCACAAAATCACTGGAGAAATATTGATTATTTATATAAATATAGGTGGACAGGTGAGTTACGTATAAGGTCATTCAAAAAGATTAAATGGAGTGACACATGGAATTTGAAAACGATTGTAGGAAAATTAAAAATAATACACTCCAAGTAGGTAGTGACATACAAAAGTGGGCGAGGGACTTCCCCTTTAAAATCGCCTTTGACGTAAATATTAAAATGTCTATTACCGCATTATATTGAATGTCAAGATCTATAAATTATTAGTCCCTGACCTTGGATTTTATTGAAAGTCGCAATCTGTACTATTAGTCCCTTAGTCCCTGCCTAAGGTCGAGCAATGACTTAGTCAGGTCATTCAATCGAGACTCGCGACTCATGTAAATATTGAAATTCAATAAGGATTCTTTCATAAAGTCCAATATCTCATGGCATGGCATAATTTGTGTTGGAGTGAAGGAAGCCTCTTAGGCTGGTTGACGATAAATATATGTTACATTATTTATTTTTTTCATGAAGTCTTCAATTGTCTCGAGCATGGAATTTTTTTTGTGGATTCAATAAGGATTCTTTCATAAAGTCTTCAATTATCTTAGGGCATCGAAGAATTTTTGCGGAGTGAATAAGCCCGTTGGAGTCATTGGCGATAAATAAATGTTACATTATGACTTTTTGTGGAGTGAACAAGGAAGGTTGTGGGATTAGTTGACGATAAATATATGTTACATTATGATGCATCTTCATGAATAACATATTACCGACATTATAGCCTAACCTCTCGACGAGATGGACATAGAGTTATTTACCATGTAACTCCATGCTAAAAATTTAACATTAAATTCCCACATGGGATACCTATATACCCATAGACAACAGATATTAGTGGGACTCCTCACGGATTAAGCTCATGAAAAAAATCTTATAAATAGACTACATTTCCCTCCCTCCAGTCCCTTTGGGAAAGACCATGTATATCCATTCAATTTTATCTCTCTTCTTTGTTCTGCCTAGTGGTTTGCCTCGTTTTCATCTAAAACATATTAATGGATATTGGAATCTTATTATTCTATTCTCTACTAGGAATCACCTCTGCCATCATATACTTTGTCTTGTACGTGTGTAAGAGAAAGACCTACTACATGATTCCTCCCGGTCCTCTGGGATAGCCAATAGTGGGAAATTTGTTTCAATTGGGTAAGAAACCCCACAAATATCTGTTCCACCTTGCTACCAAACAAAAACCTCTCATGTCTATCTCTATGGGAATTAAAACCACAGTGGTGGTCTCCTCTCCCACCACATACCTCTCATGTCTATCTCTATGGGAATGAAAACCACAATGGTGGTCTCCTATCCCACCATAGCAAAGGAAGTTCTCAAAACCCATGGCCACATATTTGTAGGACGGATTGTCCCACAAGCATCTAAATATCTTTCCCACCACAAGTCCTCATTTATTTTAGGCCAATATGGATCTCAGTGACATATGCTCAGATGCATATATCCAATAATGAAATCCTCTTTGTCAAGTGGCTATAAGATATGCAAGATCTCACAAGAGATAAAGAACATTGAATGATTCATCATATTTTTGAAGACTACCTGAAGGGATCACAATGTGTAACTATTAGACACATTACATTCCATTCCGCATTTAATATGATAGGAAACAAGGTCATTGGTAAATACATGTTCGATCCTCATTTATGAGCTTCTGAAGATATGAAAGACTTTATTTCAAAAATGATGGTGCTACATAAAACTCCTAATTTGGACGACTATATCCCCTTTCTACATTTATTGGATCTACAAAGTGTCTATCATAATATGGTAATATGCAGAAAAAATACATATGATGTTATGCATAAATTCATAAAGGATCGCATGGTAAAGAGGGGGAAAACAACGACAGATGTGATGATGGTAAGAAGGATATCTTGGATGTTCTACTGGACATGCGAAGCGATGAATTTACTCTCACTAACATAAGGGGATACTTAAGTGTAAGTATTCCATTATCTCTTCTGGATATTATACCCACAGAAGGCCTATCAAATTGTGAAAATATTAATAAACAAAGTCTGATGTCTAATTCCTTTTGTAGGATATTTTTTCGGCTAGAAGTGACACGACCACGAAGAAAATAGAGTGGGCGATGGAAAAATCATTCGCAATCCTGATAAATTGAAACAAGCTCAAGCCAAATTGGAAGAGGTTGTTGGTCTCAATCGAAGGGTGGAAGAAAGTGATATCAAGTGTCTCTCTTATCTTCGCGTAGTGGTGGAAGAAGTGTTCTGATTGCACCTGGTAGGTCCTTTTCGTGTCCCACATAGAGTAGACATGCATTGTGATATTATTGGGTTCATGATACCCAAATGTTATGGAAAATGAATAATTACATCCTTAGTAAACTAATTTGTTTACGGTTACAGGAGTTGGTAAACTCTGTAACGTATTTTTAACTATACGTTTCATATTAATATACAAAACACATCAATGTGTTGGGTGTGTGTTGCATCCATCTCTGTGTAATATTTGACATGGTCTCAGAGTGGGTTTGGGCTTCACTCATTCAATGGAGGGCCTAGATCCCAAGGATTTGCGAGTTGCGTGCAAGGAAATAATTTTTGTTGTTTTTCCTTTCTTTCTACAAGATCTAAGAGGAAGATGATCATGTTGAGAGGTCGTGCATAGGAGAAAAATATCCGGACATGAAGGGCTCTGGATTGAAATTTGTAGGAGAGAATAGAAGTGGAATTTGATTGGAAATATTTGAAGATGATGTGGTTGACCAGGACACTGCAATTGTATCATCACGTGCAAGGGTTATTCCAAGAGAAACCGAAGTAATCTTGCACATAAAGGAAAGAGAATCCATAAATAAAAGAAGGACCACTTCTATCCATACACATAAAAGAAGGACCACTTTTGTGCACGTGCAGAGGAAAGAACACCAAGTCGGGGTTCATCATGAAGAGATTCAGGTAAAGGAATAAGATTTGGAATATGGTTTACCAAACTTATTTTTGGGTGTCATAAAAAAAGTTGGTCTTTTTGAAAAGAAGTTTGAAAAGTACAAGAAGTTTGATAAGTTCACCAAGTTTTTAAAATTAAAAATATTTCTTTGGTTTTGTGGAGAAATATTTTATTTTAATTTTAAATGAGGCAGTTTAAAAAGAAATGTTTTATTTTAAAGGAAGTAAGTGTTATTGTGGCATTTACAAAGAAGTGAAAAAGACTTTGTGAGACATTTTGAACTAAAAATTGCCAAGAACAAGGCATAACAGGAAATATAGATTGTGAGGAGATCTGGAAAATAAAGTGTTGGATGAAATTGGTTCACAAACCTTGGTAATGGTGAGATGGTGAGATTTTATTTTCTTTGTAATCATGAAAAATTGTTTAGAATGTATTGAAACTTATTGAGTCCATCTAACTCAATATTGGTATAGTTATTTTGTTAGAATTAGTTACTCTAACAAATGATAGGTAGGGTGAAGCAAGACATTCTGATGAAGATATGAATACAATTAGAGAAAATTATTTCTTGGATGAGAGATGAGTTCTATCATGAAGATATGAAAACAATTAGAGAAAATTGTTTCTTGGATAAGAGATGAGTTCAAGCCACGTAAAGAGGAAGAAAATAAAATCATTGAAAAGGGTGAAGGAGGAGCAGATTCTTTCCAAAGATGAAATATTGACGCTTCCAAGGAAAATAATCCGCAGGTAATCGAGGCTTCTAAGTAAAAGAAGTCGTAGTTAAAATCCTCCTCATATTTGAAGAGGCTTCCAAGGAAAAGAAACCACAGGTAAAATCCTCTTCAGAGTTGAATATCCTCTTCTATTGTTGAAGAGAAAGTATCGTTGATGCTGAGCCATTTTCTAGACAAGGTTTCAACATTATTGAGCTGTAAGTATTTTGGCATGGGGAAAACCTCACCCCAAGAAAGAAAGGATCAAATGAGAACCTACGAAGATTGGAGGAGAAGCCAATAAGCCGCGAAGAAGGAAGATATAGATACAGGTGCAAAGACATAAAGAAAAATTGGAGCGAAGAAGATGTAGCTACAGGTGTAAAGATTGAAGGCAACATAGATTTTGGTTAAATTTTGGTCTTTTAGTTGGTTAAATTTTAGTCACCAACAAATATAAGAAGAAATAAAATGTTTTAATTTGAGGGGTGCATGTTCAGTTGTACCCAACACCCCAGTAGAAACCCTAGTAATATTTTTGGCCTAATTTTTTTATTTTCCTAGTTTTAAGTTGTAAGCCTTTCCATAGGAAAGTTGTATTCCTTGAATGTTCAGTAATCCCTGATTGAGTCAATCTTACATAGGTCGTAGCATGTATACCTAGTTTCAAGAAGCATGAAGTGTTGGCCATGGGAGGGATGATACATGAAGTGTTGGCCATAGGAGGGATGATACATATGAGGGTGTTAGGTGTACTCGTATCTAAGATTGATGGTGAATCAAAGAAGTTGAATCTTCGATTAACAAGGGGGGAATGTGAGATAGATTAATCTTAGAATTGGTTAGGACCAAGTTTTGTTTAAGGGGGAGTGTGAAGTTATGTTTGGAAGCTGGTGATAGTGATAGTTATAATTAATTTTATTATCGGATGTAATTAAGGGGGAGTGTTAAGGAAAATGAATAATTACATCCTTATTTAGTAAACTAATCTATTTATGGTTATAGGAGTTGGTAAATTCCGCAACGTATTTGTAACTATATGTTTCATATTGATATACAAAAAACATCAATGTGTTGGGTGTGTGTTGCATCAATATATGTGTAATCTTTGACACCAAACACAACCGAGTATTGGTGAGCGTTTTGGGCATGGGAAGGAACCCTACGATATGGAATGAGCCTTTAAAATTCATCCCAGAGAAATTTATTGATGATGAGATGTGTAGTCACGTGGAATGTAGAGGAAAACACTTTGAGTTGATCCCATTCAAAGAAGGAATGTGAATGTGCGTTGGACCTCCATTGGAAATTCAAATGGTTCATATGATGCTAGGGTCGCTCATCCACTGATTCGAGTGGGAAAATCCCAAGGGAATGAGTGTTGAGAAGGTGGACATGACTTATAAGTTTGGACTGACACTACAAAAGGTTGTACCCTTGGAGGAAATTGCCACACCATGCCTGCTATCTCATGTCTATTAGAATTTCAAATTGGTGTTATCAAACACTATAGTTATGTCATTGTTTTCATCATAACATTGTTTAAATTTCAAAGGGAATATGCTGCAAAATTATCGATTAGTGGTCTATGTAAGTTGTTGAGATTGGGAAATTTCATGAAACACAATTTTTTTGTATTATAAATTCATTAATTTGTTGTGGCACTCGCATTTGAAATTCTCAATTAAAATACTACATGTTATACAATGGATATTTCTTTACAGATAGCAATTTAATTTAACATTTATATTATGAGGCAATTTAGTTCAACTTTCAAACATTCATTACTATTATATAATGTTAAAAGTTTTAATTTTAACCATTTGCATCCGGATTTTTCTTTTCTCTTTGGAAATAAGTTAAATCTGTAGTAAATAAGTGTTTATTCCTTTAATAAATTTATGGTGAATTTCTCAGAAAAATAAAACATGATTAGAGTTTCAACATAACTGCTCAAGAATGCGATCAAAGCTCTCGATCAATTAGAATTAGAATAAAAAATTGTTACGAGGAAAATCACTCTATGGCATGGGGTAAACCACAATAGATAAAATGATTGCAGAAATCAACTCTAATCTCAAGTATGCTATATAAATGAAAATGCTAACAAGACAAGATAAAGAGCCCACCTCGTCCAGATGTTCAATGAAGACCGTCGTTGAGCACTTGACTCAAATCTTTATACCTACAACTTTTCCTCAACAACCAATATACATAAGTATATGGTGATAATATATATTGTTCAACACATATAATAACATAATCCATCAACATTCATAACAAATATTCCCATGGAATAACAATTCAAATATTTGCAAGATATTAATTGAACAAGAAAAGAGTATTTCTATTAAAATATGATCAATATAAGTATACAAGTGACAAACTTATGTGTCGGCATGTCTCAAAACTGAGAAACTAAGTCCCTTCCAGCTGGCTCTCCACCACTTCAATCCTCCACCAAAGGCAAGCTCATATAAGAGAGACAATGAGGTTCTCCATCAAAGAGGGAAGAGCTTGGGGGATGAACAATGTGTTCAGACTTTAAATTACAAAGGGATGTAGACTTAATATGAAGTGAATAATTTCTCTAGAGTAACTTTTCTCTCAAAAGTTGAATTATTCTCCTCTTCCATGGTTTGGATATGGCGCATTTATAGCATTCAGATGGAACTGAAGGGTCGAGACGAGACATTTCCAATATATGGAAGGTCAAGGATCATGGATCTTGTGATGTGACATGGAAACCCAACACAAATTTTAATTTTTATTACCAAACTCAATGTACATGGTTTGTAGTGGTGCAACCTATGTATAAGCATGATGTCTAACTGGTAGGGCATGTATATGTGGAAAAATATTATTTTTAGCTGTGGGAAGTGAAAAATGGGACTTCAAGTCTGCATAGGTAAATGGAAAAGGACTTCTAAGAAAGTTGCATGGGGTGAGGAAAATATTTCTATAACAGACGCTCATGAATGTGTGAGGTCAAAGGAGTATCTGTGATGACCAAAATACATCATAATTCCCAAAAGTGGAGTAATGGAGACCAAACTGAACAAACTAGTTTCTCATGAGAATATTACAATCCATAATGACTTTGTACACATGGATGCTAATCTGAATTACACTACATATCCATGTGTAAATATACCAAACGGTTTTTCATGGCCATGAATAGGAAATACAAAGTAGATACATGCCATAGGTTGTTATAGTCATGAACAAGGCCCAATGAAAACTAGTCTCGAAATCAATCTGAAGATATATGTATACAATGGAGTACAATGTGATCTTGCATGATCATTGAATTCATATAGGTACTGGTCCAATGAATGATAGCAACAACTTAGGAAATTTGCGACTATAAATTGATGTCTATAAGTCTTGTACATAATCCGCCAAAGGTGCAAGTTAACATCATGTGAATAAAGGAGTTGAGTTCGAACATAATGAAACTTCATTTTATTACCAGTCATTAAGGTATACCGTTAACAAACGTGAGACAACCTATCTATAATTAAAGTAGGCATCAAGGCACCAAGTACATTCTTACAAGTGTGAATAAAGGTTTTGAGGTCGAACACTTGAAGAATCCATCGATCAAGAGACATTCATGTATTCAGAACTGTCGATGGTGAGAGAACCTACCATTGATGACTGCAAGCCTCTAGGTACTCATAGGACTCCAGGCCTCGTTTCCATAATATATGAGCTGAATTTGATGGAAGGAGACTAGCTAAAAGGAGAGAATTAAGGCTTCTCTAATCAGTCAGCATGAAGTACAAATAAATAGCTTCATGACTTGGAGGAACTCGGATGAAGAACATGTTCACGAACCAACAACCCTGTGTGTCTTTCACATGCACCAGATGTAAGCAGTGAATGAAAAATACCCTATGAATAGCAACCAATAATGAAAACTATCAACAAAGGAGAGGAAACCACCAATAAGGCTAATGTCATCCAAGACACTGCATGAATCCTGATGTGTGAATATATTTATTTCTGTCGAACACAAGGGACACCCCCTAGTCAACAACCAATGAGGATATGTTGACTATTGGGTTCAAGGTTACCTACCCATAATGAAAGTAGGACCAGGGTGCACAGTAGGAATATAGCTTCATGTAACTCTGAGACACACTGAGGGCATGGACAACATTTAAATTCAAGAATTATGAGAAATTGTCGACACAGGCTTATAAACATACTTTGAACAAGAGCATGGGAAATATGGACGACTCCGGTAGCATAGACTTGATAATGAAACTTTGTGATGTAGGAGGAACCAATCAAACTCTCCATAGGAACTGGAAGAGTAACCAGCCGGAGGACTAAACTCTAAGTAATGAGCTCATCTTCCTAAGGTCATGCTAAACCCAAAATTTGGATGACAAGTGGACTCAAAAGTTTTTTCTATGTTCAAAGGAGACATGATTGCTACCAATATGAGATAATATTCATTTCCCTCCTGTCATTTTTTGTTTTTCATAGGCAAATGAATGTTATGATACAAAGGAGGAAACGAGTGTCACGAGTAAGCAACTAGTTCCAACAGTGGAACATACCTATTATCAATGCAAGGAGGTGCATGTAGTACATGGACACTCATGGGAATGTTTCCTCCTAGGGTACAGGGTGTCAAGCTACAAATGATATAAACAAGGCTCTGCTTGGTTGGTGATGAAAATTGTTGAGGTAAAAGGCTTATAATGCGAAAGTAGGAACCGAAAATAAGATCAATACTGCAAGCAAGAGAATGATATGCAATCACAACTTAACTCCAAAGAATGTCATTTTTTTTTAGTTTAGTCCCCTAGGCCTGAAAAAGTATAAAACAATACCAGGAGAAATTTTCTAGCCACTTGTGACTAGAGTATTCCTTTTTCAAAATTAGTCTACTTGGTCCAAAAAAAGGTTAAACTTGTTGATTAATTGGGTTGGTTGTCATTGATGTCAACCCTTGAAGAAAGTTTGGTAGCGAATTCGGGTAGCACAAAGGTTTCGGTAACAGACCCAAGTTTGTTTGATGTATAATGGTATGTGNAAGAGGATTATTTAAATAATAAAGTGAAGTGACAAAGTCAAAGAGGATTATTTAAATAATAAAGTGAAGTGACAAAGTCAAGGAAGATTATTTAAATAATAAAGTAAATGGAGAATTGTCTAATTATGGAAAGTGGTTATAAGAAGGTTAACCCTAAAATGAGGAAAATGGGTTAAGTAGTCAAGTGGATATTGGATATATTTTCAAGTGGAAAATTGGGCAAAGTTGGACATATGTGACTATGTGGACAAAGTGGCTATGTGGACAAAGTGGTCTAAAAGATGCTTCTAAGGAAGCTACATGAAAGTATAAATAAGAGGCAAGGCTCTCTCATTTCAATAACACTTGAGAATATTGAATATCTATAGGTGACTGAGGTAACCAAAGGATATCTAAGCCAAATTTCAAAGAGAAGGTGAAGTAAAGAAGGCCAAAATTCAAGGCAGGAAAAATTATTTTGATGATGCTTTCTAAGGTATGTTATTTACAGGTCATCTCACCATTTTCGCAATAAATGTTTTTCTAGAATAATTAAGACCATGAAATTGGGAGGCCATTGAGGAAACATATCCAAGTATCTATGGTACTAATTTTATCTTTTGGTCCATTGTATTTTTGGAGTTACACTCCATGGAAAATAGGATTTGTGGCTAGTCCTGAAACTAGTCTAAAACTAGTGTTTCGAGTAAAAACGTCATAACTTATTCATAAAAGATCTCAATTCATTAATACAAAAGGTGTTGGTTATATTAAATTCTATAGTATTCTATGTAAAATTTTCAGATACATGCAACAAATATTCTGTTGGGGGCACACTCTACAAGTTCACTCTCTAGAATAACCCAAAATTCACCAAGGTATGCCGGTTTTGATATAAATCCTTTTCTGAGAGGTTCCAAGTAGTGACACCTGGAGGAATTGAACAAAAAACACTGAAGAACATTGTGTACTATTTTCATATATTTATTCATTACGGGTACATAGTTATGATTATTTAAAGTTAGGGTTATTGACTAATCCAAAACTAGTCATGTGAGACTAAAGTAAAGTTTGATGAAAATGATAGTCTCTTGTTGTTAAAGTTAAGGAAGGTTTGCAGGTATGTGATAATATATACCAGGTCTATTACAGATTTACAAATCAGATTTGGATGATGAAATTGATGAGGGATTTTGGTTGAGGTACATGTTGGGTACATGGTTGAGACAAGTAGTTGATGAGTTGGAACATACATGAGGTGTATAGTTGATGATGTTGGTACATATTGATGAGTTATAGTTGATGAGTAGTTGATACATACTTGGTACATGGTTGATGAACTTGTTTATGGTATAGATTGAGGTACAGGTTGATGTATGGTTGATGCATGGTTCAGGTTACTGGTACAAGTTGTTTGGTGCATGTTGATTGGTACAGGTTTACAACAGTATATCTCACAGTGATAGTGTGGAATTGGTTACATCATTCTACTTATACGTCAAGGCGGTTGGACGGGGCAAGGATAGGTGGTTTTAGCCACCTTCCAGTTTTAGCCAGAGAACATAGGGGGTTGTAGCCTCCTTCTAGTTGTAGCCAGAGAATTGGGGAGTTGGAGCTTCCCTCATGTTGTAGCCTGAGAAAATAGGGGGTTGGAGCCTCCTTCCAGTTGCAGATGGAAAACAAAGGAAGTTGACGCTTCCAATGAATGTAACTTTTTAAGACATATAAGAAAAAACATTTTGTGGTTTTCTCCGCTTTGAGTTTCCATGTAAAATCACTGGTGTACTATGTATGTGTATGATTGTTTAGTTGTTCATTGTTTATTTACTCTGAAAATATTGGATAATAATGCTACATTGATATAACACTTGCATTATATGGGTAAAAAGGATTAGATTTCTCTATTATTGATTCAGCCCCCCCTCTCAGTAATCCAAGAATTGGTATCAGAGCAAGTTCCTTCAGAAAAATTTTTAACCATTGAAAGGTAGATCATGGAGAGAAACAACATGTATAAAAATGGAATACCACAGTTTGATGGACAAAAGTATGCATTTTGGAGCATAAGTATGAAGACATATATACAGGCACATGGATTTGAAATTTGGCAAACCAATTTTAGATGGATACACAACACCAACAGTTCCGCCGACAAATGACAAAACAATGAAACTCAGTCAGAATAATTCCAAAGCCACAAATTCACTTCTGAATGGTCTTGGAGAATTAGTATTCACCAAAGTTTCACATTTTAAATTTGCTAAAGAGATTTGGGACAAACTTCTAAATATTTATGAAGGAGATTCAAAAGTCAAAGCAACAAAGCTTCAAACTTACAATGGTCAGTTCGAACAACTAAAGATGAAAGAAGATGAGAACATTACAACTTACTTTTTACGAGTCGATGAAACAATAAATGCAATCTTGGGATTGGGAGAAGAAATTAAAGAATCTGTAATTATTCAAAAGGCACTAAGATCTCTTCCTATGATATCTGACCCTAAGATATCAGCACTAGAAGAAAGACCAGATCTAAACTCAATAAGCATGGACGAACTACATGGAATGTTCACATCATATGAAATGATAACCAAACAAGAAAATCCAGATATAAAAAAAGCATCATTCAAAGCATCCAAAAGGTCAAAGAAAAAGGGAAAGAAAAAGGAAAAAGAACATAGCAACAACAGTGACATCTCAAAAGATGATGAATAAGAGACCAACTTTGTCAGAAGATTGAACAAGGGAACCAACAACAAGTATAGAGGTAAGATTCCTTTGATTTGTTTTAATTGTGATGGTATTGGTCATTTTTCTAACAAATGTCCTTATAAGAAAAAGAGAAATGATTAAGGTTACTCAAATAACAAACAAACATATAAAGGAAAAAAACCACAAAGATTTTTTTCAAGAAAAGCTTATGCACCAAAGAAGACATCTCATCATCAGATGAAGATGAAGTTAGTGACAGTGAGACAGAAAGAGTTCTATTCATGGAAGTAGAAGAATCTAATAAATAAGACTTTGAAGAAGAATATGAAGAGGTCGAAGAAGAATATGAAGAGGAAAAATTTGACTACCGAGAAGAATTGTTGTGTGCCATAGAAGTTATCAGAAGAGAAAAGAAGAAAAACAAGAAACTACGAGTGAAACTAGACAAGAAAGAAGACACTCAGGAACTAGAACAAATGATCACAAATTTGAAGATTCAAATTGAAGAAGATAAAAGAATTGAAGAAGCACTCAAAGAACAACTAGAAGGAAGAGACAAGATCATTGGAAATTTGGAAGCAGAAATTGTGACATTAAGAAAGGATCTTCAAAATAAAAATATGCAGAAAAACTCAAAAGTTTTGAATGTCATTATCAACAGTCAAAAACCTCATCATGACAAGTCTAAACTTGGATACAATCAGATAGAAAAGGGATCAAGCTCCAAAACAACAGAACAAGAAANATGAAGACATATATACAGGCACATGGATTTGAAATTTGGCAAACCAATTTTAGATGGATACACAACACCAACAGTTCCGCCGACAAATGACAAAACAATGAAACTCAGTCAGAATAATTCCAAAGCCACAAATTCACTTCTGAATGGTCTTGGAGAATTAGTATTCACCAAAGTTTCACATTTTAAATTTGCTAAAGAGATTTGGGACAAACTTCTAAATATTTATGAAGGAGATTCAAAAGTCAAAGCAACAAAGCTTCAAACTTACAATGGTCAGTTCGAACAACTAAAGATGAAAGAAGATGAGAACATTACAACTTACTTTTTACGAGTCGATGAAACAATAAATGCAATCTTGGGATTGGGAGAAGAAATTAAAGAATCTGTAATTATTCAAAAGGCACTAAGATCTCTTCCTATGATATCTGACCCTAAGATATCAGCACTAGAAGAAAGACCAGATCTAAACTCAATAAGCATGGACGAACTACATGGAATGTTCACATCATATGAAATGATAACCAAACAAGAAAATCCAGATATAAAAAAAGCATCATTCAAAGCATCCAAAAGGTCAAAGAAAAAGGGAAAGAAAAAGGAAAAAGAACATAGCAACAACAGTGACATCTCAAAAGATGATGAATAAGAGACCAACTTTGTCAGAAGATTGAACAAGGGAACCAACAACAAGTATAGAGGTAAGATTCCTTTGATTTGTTTTAATTGTGATGGTATTGGTCATTTTTCTAACAAATGTCCTTATAAGAAAAAGAGAAATGATTAAGGTTACTCAAATAACAAACAAACATATAAAGGAAAAAAACCACAAAGAATTTTTTCAAGAAAAGCTTATGCACCAAAGAAGACATCTCATCATCAGATGAAGATGAAGTTAGTGACAGTGAGACAGAGAGAGTTCTATTCATGGAAGTAGAAGACTCTAATAAATAAGACTTCGAAGAAGAATATGAAGAGGTCGAAGAAGAATATGAAGAGGCAAAATTTGACTACCGAGAAGAATTGTTGTGTGCCATAGAAGTTATCAGAAGAGAAAAGAAGAAAAACAAGAAACTGCGAGTGAAACTAGACAAGAAAGAAGACACTCAGGAACTAGAACAAATGATCACAAATTTGAATGTTCAAATTGAAGAAGATAAAAGAATTGAAGAAGCACTCAAAGAACAACTAGAAGGAAGAGACAATATCATTGGAAATTTGGAAGCAAAAATTGTGACATTAAGAAAGGATCTTCAAAATAAAAATATGCAGAACAACTCAAAAGTTTTGAATGTCATTATCAACAGTCAAAAACCTCATCATGACAAGTCTAAACTTGGATACAATCAGATAGAAAAGGGATCAAGCTCCAAAACAACAGAACAAGAAACATATCCAAAAATCTATGCAGAAACAATCAAAGGGGATAGGAAAATATACAAAGAAAATTACAGGGACACTCCTCCACCGAGAAGATTCAGATTTCATAATCAACGACCAACAAAGACAGATAGGCCTCAAGAAGAAGAATGATTCATAGTATTACCTCCTTCTAGAATATATTCAACTCTCAGGTATCAAACTATCATTTTTGGTTTATGTTATGCATGTAATAATTTTGGACATAACGCTGTGAATTGTAGAGATAACAATAGGAACGTAAACAAATTTAAAAGTCATACACAAAACAGTTATCCAAGAAGGCCTAGTGAAACACACAGAAGAAGTTACAACAGGTTTGAATCTTTGAGAACTGAAGTGGAATGCTACAAATGTAACAACTTTGGACACATGGAAAAATATTGCAGAATGACAGTCCCTCCTACAGAACTAGAACATAACAACAATAGTCACAAAAAGGAACCTCAGAAAAGGACATGGATAAGAAATCAAAATCAGTATAGAAATGAAGAATGCACACTCACTCTACAATCTAAGCAGAAGAAACGTGGTTTGTATGTTGACAGTGGTTGTTCAAAACTCATGACAGGTGATAGAGACAAGTTTATTAGATTAAGAAAGGAAAGAGATGGATCGGTCTCCTTCGGAAATGATGATTCAACTAAAATCATTGGAAAATTAACAGTCAGAATTGGGAACAAGAATACCAAGGCATAAAATTTTCTACTAGTAAAAGATATGAAACATAATCTTCTAAGTGTTATTCAAATGTGTGACCAAGATCATAAAGTTACTTTCAATTCACAAAAGTGCGAGATAAGAAAAGAAGGTTCAGGAAAATTGATTGCAACAACTGCGAGAACTTCAAGTAACATATATGTATTAAGTGAAATTGGAAATGAAATTTTTTTCTTAGGAAAGGAATATGAAAGTTGGCTATGGAATAGAAGAATGGGTCACATACATTTTGATAACCTTGTCAAAGTCAGCAAAAGGGAAGCAGTTAGAGAAATGCCCCANTAAACTTGGATACAATCAGATAGAAAAGGGATCAAGCTCCAAAACAACAGAACAAGAAACATATCCAAAAATCTATGCAGAAACAATCAAAGGGGATAGGAAGATATACAAAGAAAATTACAGGGACACTCCTCCACCAAGAAGATTCAGATTTCAGAATCAACGACCAACAGAAACAGATAGGCCTCAAGAAGAAGAATGATTCATAATATTACCTCCTTCTAGAATATATTCAACTCTCAGGTATCAAACTATCATTTTTGGTTTATTTTATGCATGTAATAATTTTGGACATAACGCTGTGAATTGTAGAGATAACAATAGGAACATAAACAAATTTAAAAGTCATACACAAAACGGTTATCCAAGAAGGCCTAGTGAAACACAGAGAAGAAGTTACAACAGGTTTGAATCTTTGAGAACTGAAGTGGAATGCTACAAATGTAACAACTTTGGACACATGGAAAAATATTGCAGAATGACAGTCCCTCCTACAGAACTAGAACATAACAACAATAGTCACAAAAAGGAACCTCAGAAAAGGACATGGATAAGAAATCAAAATCAGTATAGAAATGAAGAATGCACACTCACTCTACAATCTAAGCAGAAGAAACGTGGTTTGTATGTTGACAGTGGTTGTTCAAAACTCATGACAGGTGATAGAGACAAGTTTATTAGATTAAGAAAGGAAAGAGATGGATCGGTCTCCTTCGGAAATGATGATTCAACTAAAATCATTGGAAAATTAACAGTCAGAATTGGGAACAAGAATACCAAGGCATAAAATTTTCTACTAGTAAAAGATATGAAACATAATCTTCTAAGTGTTATTCAAATGTGTGACCAAGATCATAAAGTTACTTTCAATTCACAAAAGTGCGAGATAAGAAAAGAAGGTTCAGGAAAATTGATTGCAACAACTGCGAGAACTTCAAGTAACATATATGTATTAAGTGAAATTGGAAATGAAATTTTTTTCTTAGGAAAGGAATATGAAAGTTGGCTATGGAATAGAAGAATGGGTCACATACATTTTGATAACCTTGTCAAAGTCAGCAAAAGGGAAGCAGTTAGAGAAATGCCCCANAGTACAAAAGAATCATCCTTCATATCATATTATCATAAACAAAGATGCAGGAGTTAAGACTAGAAGAAGAATTCGTTCACCAGAACAAACACACCTAATACTCTCATCTACGATTGAACCAACCTGTTTTGAGGAGGTCAGCAAGGATGGATTTTGGAATAAGGCCCTGGATGAAGAATTGGATCAAATAGAGAAAAATGACACTTGTGAATTGGTTCCAAGACCAAAGGATAAGAATGTGATCAACACAAAGTGGGTATACAGGAATAAATTGAATGAACATGGACATGTTACAAGGAACAAAGCTAGATTGGTATGTAAAGGATATGCACAAGTTGGATGAATCGACTTTGAAGAGACATTTTCCCTAGTTGCCAGAATGGAAGCAATCTGATTGCTTTTAGATTATGCATGCTCCAAAAATATTAAAGTGTATCAGATGGACATAAAATCAACTTTTCTAAATGGGCAACTTGAAGAAGAAGTCTACATTGAACAACCAGAAGAATTTTAGTTGTCATAGAAGGCAGATTATGTGTGTAAATTAAAGAAGGCCTTGTATGGTCTAAAAGAGGCCCCTAGAGCATGGTACTCTAGACTGGATAAATGTCTACAACAGATAGGGTTCAAAAACTGAAGTTCAGACATCAACCTCTACATCAAGGTAACTCAAGATAGTATTTTATTAATTGAATTTTGTGTTGATGATATTATTTTTGGAAGTATTGATGTCAGGTTAAGCCAAAAATTTGCAAAGGACATGTAGAATGAATTTGAAATGTCATTACTTGGATAACTATCCTTCTTTCTGGGTCTTCAGATATGTCAAAGCAACCAAGGAATGTTTATTTCTCAAACCAAGTATATCAGAGAAATGATAAAGAGGTTTAGAATGGAAGATTGCAAACCAATTATCACTCCCATGCAAACCAATTGCAAGTTGAGCAAAGATGATGATTCAAAGTCTTGTGATCAGAGGAAATACATGTCAATT
>JZKD02S0344425.1:172791-188189 GCA_000966675.3 Picea glauca
TTCCTTTGACAAAACTACAAATTCAAAGGCCATTGGCACATTTCTTGATGGATTGGACCTAAAATATAAAATTATTGAGAAGTTGTTGGCAGGCCTACATATTTTCAATTTTTTTAAGATTTAAATAATAAATTATGTAGCTGCCTACCTGGGGTCATATGATTATTGTTTTTTCATAAGAAATTTTTTGAAACTACAAATGTGATCTTTCGGTTATTCCTAGTGTTTTCGTTTTCATGCTTCGTTCATGACTGAAAGCATGAAAAAAGCATTAAAACCTATGATTGTATTACCTCTTTGTTTAAATCTTATGAAAGGTAGATGGCTCCACGGTTTTTTTTAATAAAGATTTTTGTTTTATTCTATGAAGCTCATCTTCTTTATTGACTCCTCAAATGTGAAGCATGCTTTGGGTTGTTATTTGAATCACCAAGGATCCAGTTAATTTAAACCATGATATATATTTTGTGGCTCTTGGTCATGCCTATCCTTGTCACTACATTTTGGTTTACAAAATTTTTCCTCTCTTGAACTTTAGAAACCAAACCCACCTTGTTGCGCAATGATAAAGTTTTAATGAACCTGGTCGTGGCCTGTACCCTGTGGGAGGTGGAAGCCCGACAACGATAAGCCCATCACTTCAAGCTAAGTCTCGGGTTTCGCATGTACTCCTCGCATTCATTTCACAAAATGCCTATCATTTGGTATTGAGGAAACTTTGTTCATACGCACTAGGGTATTGATGAGTTTTGGGTCTGAAATATCGCTCTGGTCTTCTCCTAGAAACCTTCCATACTCACTATGTTTTATTCTCTTCCTTTCAAATCCCCATGGCCCCGGTCGCCAGGATTGAACCCAATGGCTCACAAACCCTACTCCTATGTGATGATGCAAGGGAGGATCTTGAGGGTCAAGGTTGGCTTGTTTTTCTTGAGAAATTCCAGGGTTTCAACTTGCGAACCGCTCATGAATTTTCCCTTTCTTTTGATGGATGTCAAGCCAAGGTAGGAGACATTCAGGTCGAGGTCACAGAGGAATTTTTAGGTCAAGAAATATGTCTTCCATTGAGTGGGAATAAATGGTTTAAAAATGCTAAGGTCGAGGAGGTTTCGTGGAGCCTATTCTTCACATCTAGGAAAATCAACTGTTGTGATAAAGGTATGCCTATGTCCTTGTTGAAAACCCAGTGGCATGGTTTGCTAGCAATCCTGAGACAATTCGTGACATGCGAGGGTCGCTTTGTTTTTTTTTTCCTATATCACATACATTTGTTGATGAATTTCATCGAGTTTCAGTTAAATATGCCCTATTACCTGTGGAGAAGCCTGTATAAAATGGTGAAAAGGTATGAGAGACAACATTTGAATCCCATCCTGTTTCACCATGGTTTGATAAAGATATTGTTGGTACACCAATTGAAGTTACAAAATGATGATTGGAACGCCTTCCTAACCCGAAATGGTTTCGTTAACTCCAGCACTGTAGAGGTTGACAAACCCATGATAGAGGAAACCATAGTCCCTGCCAGAGTGGTTCTTTCATCTACAAAGGCTTGTGTTATAGCCACCCTCAGTGAGACTATACCCGACCAAGAATATGTTGAGTAGAGACATGAACAACACGCCCGTCCTCATGCCTCTACTAAGAACGCAAATAGGCCTACATGAAAACCATCTAAATGTGACATCGATTTAGGGTTTAAAAATAAAAGGGCAGGTAAGTTAATCTCAAGGAAACTACAAAATAAACCAAACTCTCATGTGAGCTCAATCAAAACGATCAAGATCCATGAGAGCTCTAATTCAGAGATCAAGAGATTCTTGGCTGAAGAAGACCCTCCTTCCCTCAAACCAGGTCTCGACCAGGCTTACAATTTCATAGATAATTTTCCACCCTGCTTGAAGAACAGTCAAGGATTTCTAGGTATCAAGTTTGATAAGAAACCTATAGGCAACAATGGAGACGTTCTGGCACACGACCATGGGTATTCTCAAACAACTGTAACAGATTCACAACGTGAAATTTGTTTGTTCTAGATTGATAAATATTATACAGACATACCCATTTTACAATCGCAAATCAAAACCCTTACTGATCAGGTCAACTCACTAACGGATGAAAATCATAGGATAAAGTCCATTGTTTAGAGACAAGGAAAACGTTTGAAAACGACTGGGAACATAATAGTAAAGAATGTCGAGAGTGTAATAGCAGTGATCAATTCTGAGATCTTGTGAATCGAATTGATTTTCCAGTTAAAGGTAAATATTTGTTTTTATCTTAAATTGTGTTACATTCTTGTTCATAGAATAAATTAGATTTCATTGCTAAAATAAGACTAGCTATAGAATCAATAGATTCTGTAGCCAGTCTATTCTTATTTGAAATTTGGAAAATATTGGTTAAATGTATATCTAAATTTCTTTATTTCTTCATTTTCTTTCAGGATATCTGGCAGTTTATGGTGACCAAATGATATGAAGAATTTTTGGGCTTATTATCCATATATGTGGCTCATTTTTTGTGTAAACAGGAACAAACTCTTTTTAGTTTTTAGAGATTTAGTGTGATCTGGAGTGGTTATATTCCCCTCTATTTTGCAATCATTAGATCATTGTGGAGATTTAATCTTATCCCACAAGACAAGACAATTAGCTTTTCTAAACCATTTAAAAACTCGTATTTTTTGTAATCAAGGCATCTTGGCCTGGGGTTGAAAGTGGACAATTTATTCACAAATTTGGACGGAACATATATTTACATTTCGGCTTTAGCTCTCTGTAAATGTTGTTTTTGTTTATGGTTTGTTTATCCTAATAAATCAATAGTTCTTGATAGATTTAGTCTTCACAATTTATTATGGCATTGGGATAATTTCTTTAAAATATCGTCCACATTTTGATGCTTCAGATATTGAAAAGAGTGATCATTCGTTCAACCCAAATGATAAGATTTTTCTTTAATTTTGTTGAATGATTAAAAGCATGTTGTTACAGTTAGATTTATCTTAAATGTAATTTCTTGCAATCACAAATATCATAGCGATTATTTGCATCTCATCGTTCTGTCAATAAAATTCAATAGTCAATATACTATTTTGCATTTATTCCAAACAGTTTCAAGGTTCATTGTAGGTTTATCTCTTGGACATTCTATAATCATACAGATGTTTGGATGCATGCCGATTAACTCATTAATAGGTTAGTTTATTTCTTTTTGTCATTTGTTTGTCTTCGAAACTCTAATATATGTTCTGGCTCTGACCATCCACATTCTTTTGTTTCATAGTATATTTTTCTATTTAATTTTAGATTAATAAAGAGAAAACAAAAAATATCTTATGTCCTTTCTTTATCTTCTTTTGTTAAAGAAGCCATATTCACATTGATTTTCATGAGTTTGGATTAAAACTTGCAACTTGTATATCATGCACATAAATAAGATAGGTAGATCTGTTGTTTAAATACTATCTACAATAGTTATATATACACATGTACATATATATATTAAGTGGTTATTTAATAGTTAGCTCTTTTATTTCTTTTATTTGTTTCTTCTAAGACTTTTAGATTGGCCAATGGAGCCATTAAACCCTTCAGAACGAGCTATACCAAATGGATTGGGTTATTTAGACAACCCCGGACCGGACTTGTTCTTCTAATTGGCGGACGATCATTTTTCACCCATCAACAAATGGCGCTAGAAGGAGGGCCTAAACATGATTGATGGCACGTGGAGGTCGCAAGAATCCTCCCCCACACACCCGCTCCCCTATAGTAACAAGAATTCATTATGATGACAACGTTACTTCTCAAACAACAACAACCTCAAACGAAAATCCATAGATTACAATTGAGCTAGTAACACCAAACCCTTCAGGGTCCGATGTACAAGAAATTGTACGTCAATCACTTCTGAGGACACACGGTGCTTTGGCCTGTATCAGGCCACCAGGTCGAGCACTGAATCAACCTTTATATTTCTCTGACATCAGAGAACAACTTGAAGGCACTAGTCTTCTCCTAAATCCTATGGATCCAAATTACATCCTCACTTTTGCAATCGAAGGATCTGGTATCTCACCTTCGCCACCTTCTTCACCCCTTTCCTCTTTGGGAGAAGAGTCATCCAACAAAGGTAGTTATTCATCTCAACCTCCAACACCACCTATGCCCATGGAAAATCCAAACAATCACGCCAGGCCCTGGCTCGATCAAGATGTTGTGGCCATACCTGGACCCCAACATCCTTTTCCTAAACATACAGAGAAATGGCTCCCTAAATTCGATCCAGATTCTAAGCAAATCACTGAGGATCACATAAAAAAATGCATGCTATCAATTAGACTCTGAAGCGTAGAACACGAAGATGTAGTATGTAGAATTTTTCCGTATACTTTCGAAGGCAATGCCTCTACGTGGTATTTTTCCCAACAACCCCACACCATTGTATCTTGGGATAAGTTCGAGTCTTGTTTCCTCAAGAAATTCGGAGATGACAAATCTCCTAAAGTCTTAGTCATGGAACTCTCCAGCTTAAAGATGAACCCTAAGGAAAAAATAAAAAGATTTTAATCAAAGGTTTCTCACGTTAAAGAATCGAATCCCCGTTGATTCAATGCCTGCTGAAAATCTTATCGTCACATACTACACCAAATCTCTACACCAGAATAAAGCAATCTGGGTAAAAAGGTATAAGAAGGCAACATTATTGGAAGTCTTCGAGGAGGCGAGCCAAATTGAGAATGATATTCTAAGCCTAAAGGATAATATCAGTAATGAGGAAGAGATTACCCCATCTTCCAAGAAGAAAATATAAATTCTTCCTAGACCTCCCCAAACCAAAACTCAATCAAAGAGTTCAGATTTGAAAAGTTTACAAAAGGTCATTCAGAAATTGTCAAATCAAGTCGTAGATTTAAGGAGATCAGCTGGAGAAGCTTCTTCAAGCAAAGGATCTTACAAACCCCCTTTTATAAAACCTTTTCCCTCAAATCGGCCCAACTTAAACTATGAAGGCCTTAACCTAGAAAGCCTACAATATGCTATACAGACAATCCTTGAAGCACATGATAACTTAGTTCCCCCTGAGATTTTTGAGGACATGGTTGAACAAGAAACAGTGGAAGAGGACGAATCCTCTCCCAACATCTTCGGGCATTTTTCGGAGAGTATCTTTCCAGCCAATTTTGAAACGGTTCATCCTTAAAATACCAAAAGAAAAACCCAGAATAAACCCTCTTCTGAAATTGGAACTAATGCGCCCCAAAAACAATTTAAGAAGACTGAAACTAAATAGAATTCAGTAACCCCAAGTTTAGAATATGATTTGATTGAAGACCTTAAGAAACTTAGAGCTAATATTTATGTTTATGAATTGCTGAAATTTCCTTTTCTTCTGCAAAAGATGCTTCAGAACATTGTAGAAAACAACAAAAACAATAATCTAAACTGCAGGAAACTGGCAGAAATCAGCCCTAAAACACCTCAAACGGTCCCTGCTAAAACAACACTAGAACTCTCGGATAAAAGAGACCTTGTTGTAAACAGTGTAACAAATGTAGATAAAATAATTCCAGGGACTGCAACTAAAAACCAGCAAAGTTCTGCTGTCAATACTCGTAAAAATGTCCCACCATTTTTGTTGACCTTCAAAATTTTCAATAGGAATGTACATAATTGTATGGTACATTCTAACGCATCATCAAATGTAATTCCTTGGTATGTCTGCCAAAAAATCAATGCTGAAGTTCACCCTTCCAGTCTGAAAATTATTCATCTTGATCAAACCAACGTTAAAGTGATAGGTGAATTAAAAAATGTCCTTATTAGGTTATCCTCTAGTCCTAAAGTTCACCAGATTATTGATATCATTGTCATTGACATCCCTGAAGCATATGGCTTATTTTTAAGCAGGGATTGGTCTGAACAGTTGCATGGCTACTTTGCCACAGACTGGTCCCATTTATGGCTGCCAGAGAATGGAAAGCCTAACATAATCAAGATCAATCGTGACTGTTACCTCAAACTCACCGTGACCGATTTAAATGATGCTAATGAACCATTTACTGCTTCCGCTAATTCACCCGAAATGTAGGGAATGAACACATTTTTTGGGAACTTCATGGAGAAAACTTCTATCATTACTAACCCAGAACAACAGTCGGAACTGATGACATGCACACAGTTGGCAGTTCTCCCTAATGTGTCACTACTACATATGGGCGGATTATTCCACAAAAATTCTCCACACTTCCACTAGTTTCATATTTTTTTTAAACAGGGCGGGATTTTCATCGCTACTACCACGAAAGTTCGTCACAATATTGACGGAAATCATAATTTAACCTAGTCTGGATTTTCGTCGCTATAGCGACAATTTTTCGTGGCAAGAGCGATGAAAATTTTGTCTATCTCATTGGTCGGTGTTAACGGCTACTTGACTATTTTGTCTATATATACATGACTTTAAGAGACTTTGCGACACAATTGCTATAGTTGTGACACCGTTCTTGGCTTTTGTTTGAGCTGTTTATTTTTTCCGTCACCCATAGGTTGAACAAATTCAATTCTCGATCTACATAGCTCGGATTTTGAACTTGCAAGGTTAGTATGCTATTTTTTATTGATGTACTCATTTAGCTTGTAATTTTTTTTTCAAATGTCCAAATTGCATTTAGCATATTTTTTCCTTGATAATATATTTATATAATATGTGTAGTTATACCATATTTCATGTCTTTGGTTTTTGGATATAGTTAATATATTCTATGGAAAAGGGTATGTGGATTCCATAANGAACATAAGGTTTTTAGGTCCTATTTAAATCTTCTTAGGTGCATATAGTTTCATATAGTTGCATAAGTTGCATAAGTTGCAATATAGTACCAACATAGTTGCATATAGTTGCATATAGTTGCAAGGCAGCATAAGTTGCATATAGTTGCATATAGTTGCATAAATTGCATAAGTTGCGTAAGGTTGCATAAGTTCCATAAAGTTGTTGAAGTTGCATAGTTGGATATAGTTGCATACAAAATTGTTGCAATATAGTTGCATAAGTTGCATATAGTTGCATATAGTTGCATAAGTTGCATTGTTGCATAAGTTGCGTAAAGTTGAATAAAGTTGCATAAAGTTGAATAAGTTCCATAAAGTTGTTGAAGTTGCATAAGTTTCATGTTGCATAGTTGCATAGTGGCATATAGTTGCATACAAAATTGTTGCAATATAGTTGCATAAGTTGCAATATAGTTGCATTTGACCACTAACCAATATTTGAGAATATAGTTGCATAGTTGCATACATTTAGTTGCATATAGTTAGTTGCATTTGGAACCATTGGTACGTTTTCATAATAAGAATAGGTCTCAAGGTTTGTACCATGACAAGAGAGGGAAAAAAGGGCCTTAGGTCCTATCCGTCATATAGTTGCATATAGTTGCAAGGCAGCATAGGTCTTGTTGCATATAGTTTCATATAGGTCTTGTTGCATATAGTTGCATATAGTTGCATAAGTTGCATTGTTGCATAAGTTGCGTAAAGTTGCATAAAGTTGTGTAAAGTTGCATAATTTCCATAAAGTTGTTGAAGTTGCATAAGTTGCATGTTGCATAGTTGCATATAGTTAAATGCACCCTTAGTTGCATATAGTTAGTTGCATGTAGTTAGTTGCATATAGTTAGTTGCATAGTTGACCTTGAATCTTTAGACAACCATTACTATAGCTAGAAGAGCAAGATACTTGGCTCTAGTAAAAGGTATTATGAATATGAACAACCCTAACTTATCTAAGGTAACTCTCTTTGAACAACTAGACAATAACTTTGGGCCAATGAACAATCTCCTCCACCATTAGAAATTGAGAAACCTTCAATGTCTCTTGTTCCAATGATTGGGCTGGGTAGTCTTCATACATCAAGTTTTATTTCCACAACTTGTATTTCTAAAAGTTTAGTGAACTAGAATCTTAAATTTTTACCACAGGTTATTTAATATGTATAATAAATCTTAAAAACACTTTATTATTTGAAACTTTCCATAAATTGTTTTATAGAGAAAATACCAATATGACTTGTTTGACACTAATTTTAGCACTAGTAAAAAAACCTAATTTCCATAGCCTATATCTCCAAAAGTATAACAAACCAAAACCTAAAATTTTGACCATAGGTACTTTAATATGTCTCCTCAATACATAAAAAATATCATAGTTTGAAATTATCCATAAAAGTTTTATATAAAAAATACCAAGGTGACTAATTTTAAGGAGCCAACCCCAAGGATCATATGCTTTGAAACTAAATGTTAGGCAAAAAAACACCCAAATAGCGTAAAAATAGAAAGATAAGTAATTATAAGCCTTTATAATTAGACAAAATGATGAATGAGTAGCCTCTCYRAGGGGGAAACCTCCTTTTACAATAGAACAAAGGCACAAGATGAGATTCCCACTAAAAGTAGGTCTCCTTGGTATATAGGAGACAAAGGTTACAATTACAATTAAAGGGTCTAGCCAACCAATAAGGACGACACTAATATAACAATAAAAATGTAATAGCTAACCAATAAGGATGACACTAATATAAAAGTAAAAAAGCAATAGCTCAATATGTAGGTATTAACAGTATGCTAAAACTTAAATTTGTGTGTAACTCATGAAACAAACATTTCTAAAACTTAGAAGTAAACTTGGAGTCATTATTTGTCCCATCTTGATTACTTCACGATCCTCAAGTCCCATCTTGATTACTTCTCTCAAGTATGATTGAGTTTGAGATATTACACCTATATGCCATCTTCAACTTAAGGCATCAACCTCCCGATCCTCCTTTCCTTTTATATGAAATAGGTCATAGTGTTAGTTACCCAAAAAATTGACCCAATGCACTGCCTGACATTCAACCGCAATTGAGTTTGCAAGTACTCCAAAATTTCATGATCTATTAATAGTTGAGATTTCTTGTCGATTAGATAATGTCACCATGCTTTTAGAGAATGCACTATAGGGAGTAGTTGCAAATCATGTTTTGGGTACTTTTGTGCATGGATGTTCAACTTCTTTGATTTGTAGTTTATTACTCTTCCATCTTGCAGGAGCACTCCCCATATACCTTCCTTACTTGCATTAATTCATACCAAGAAATCCTTGTCAAAATTAGGGAGTAATAATATTGGTGCAAACATGACTAGCTTCTTCAACTCCATAAATATTTCTTCATAAAGGGTTGCCCAAAGGAACTTAAATCCCTTGCATTGCAACTTTGATAGTGGATATGCAATATTTGAGAAATTCTTTAGAAACCTTTAATAATATCACACCAATCCTAGAAAAATTCTTACCTCTAACGTATTCCTTAGTGTCATCTAACTAGATATGTATTCTATCTTCTTCGGGTCCAACCTTAACATTTGTTTTGATATTATGTGCCCAAGACACTCGATCTACTTCTTGAATAATTCCCACTTAATTTAGAATATAACTAGTGTTCTCATAACTTATGTAGCACTAACCAAAGGTGCTCCTTATGTTCCTTCTCATTCTTGGAATAAAACAAGATGTCATCAATACATTTTAACACAAAATTGTCAAGATATTTCTAAAAAAAATCATTCATCACTCTCATGAATACTACTAGTGTAGTGTCCCCAAGGCCGAGCCCCGTAGTAAACCATGTTATGAAAGGAATTGTAATTGTGTTTTATAGGACGGTGAGCTGAGCTCTTATAATCTGCAGGCTTATGTGTTTGTTAGGCCAGGAAGCCTAAGTGTTGAAGGCCAAGAGCCTGCTGTTGTATATGTAATCATGCAGAACAATTAATAAAATATAAACACTGCCAGGTGCATGCCGACCATGATGAATGAGTGAAGGGGGACTAAGAATCCATAGAGTGGGAAAGGAATTAGGGGCTGGAAGGTGGGAAAAGGGGATAAGTGTTGAGCCTAGGGGCTAAGCCTGGGGGGCTTAAGCATGAGAATAATATTTTACTATTATTCCAAAAGAACATGTGCCATTTATGTTTTATCCTAAGTTTTTGGCAAGGGGAGGATGTACAAGGGTGATGCGTGTGGGTGGAACGCATGAAGTCCCATGGGTGACAAGTGTCAACCAGGGTGCATGCGAATAAAACAGCCAGGATGAGCCATGAGAAGGATTCCTCCTCCATTCCGCCCGACTACCTGAATGGGTAGGGAACGCTGAACGGTATGATCGACCCATCCACCGCAAGAATACCTCGTGCATTCCTGAGAGTCAAGAATCCTGTGTTGTCTTTGATAGTCCGTGCACATCCTCTGTCCGACTGATCGAACCTATGCGTGGAGGCTCTGTCCCGAAGCCATTACCCTGAACCATTCCGCCATTGTTGAACCAGTTGGAAAGCCTGTGTTTGGCTCTGTAAATCCAAGTACACCTCTATTCCGTGAGCCGAGAAGCCTGTGTTTGTTTCTGAAGAGCTGGTCTCACCCTCCGTTCTGAGTGGTGGAGCTTGTTTGAGAGGCCGTGTTTGTATTTCCAGCTGGCTATGGTGACCAAGCAGAGCTAGAGTGCACATGGCCTAATGGCCAGTGCGAGTTGTGATTGAGCTTGTGTGTGATCTCTCTCTAGGTGAGGGAGGTGGATGTTGTTGGAAGAGGTTTCTTTCAGAGAGTGTCTAGCACCAGCTTTAGGCTCTGAGACTTCCTGATCCAGCCTGTTGCCAAGACCCAGAGAGGGAGGTTAGCACCGATGGACTATGCTTGTGAAGGTGTATTCTGTCGAGCGAAACATGCATGTGGGGAATGAGAGTCTGATAGTAGTGGGTGTAAGATGGAATCCTAGGAAGAATCCTTCCAGATATTATGTGTTGTTTTCCATGTAACCTCAACCTAGCCTAGATTTCCTTGCCTTGGGGTGGCGCTTAGTCCCAGCTCGGGGGTGACCCATTGCTGAGCTGATGAGCAGTGCGGTCTAAGGATAGGATGTTCGTGGAAAGCCTGCACTTGGTTGGTGGAATCTACCACTGTTAAAAGATAAGTATCTGATTAGGCCATAATCATGTTTTGCAGGACTATGTTGCTTATGTTATCATGATTTCCGCTGTGTATATGAATTAATATGGAATGCTATGGATTGTTAATTATAGCAGTAAATAATATGTTTTACTCTGTTCTTAAATGAGTTTATTTGTTGTATGCATGTGGATTATGTAATACCTGTATGAGTTATGTACCAAGTGGTGTTAAAGTTTCCTTTTAAGAGCGATTAAGCCATGGTAGCCAGAAAAGGGGAGCTACAGTTTGGTATCAGAGCCAAGGTTTCGACACTGATCCTAGATGGGCCAGTGGAGCAGTGTTTGGACCGAGAATGCAAGGGGAAATTGGGTCTGGAAGGCCAATTTCAGACCCTGGTTTGCTCCAAAGTGTCAAAGAGTTACTTGACGAGTTTTTAAGCTCAAGCGGTATAGCGGCGTTATGAAACCGTAGCCAGTGTGGTATACGTCCACAGGGAGTGAGGACCCCACACCGAAAGGGTAGGAGCTTTAGGATCTGTTCGGGAAGGAAGGTGAACCCTCGTGACTGTTAGATATGGAAAGTGTGCACGGGGTTTAAATCTCTTCAGAATTACACAGGAGTGTGGAAATCGTGATACGCGAAATCCCAAATTAGTTAGGAACCGTCTGAGCCGTCAGATCTCGGCTGGAAAACCCGACAGTCGTTGGATCTGTCAGAAGATATCCGAGGGTTAAAACCCCAATGAATAGGGGAGAAAGCCCCAAAATAGATCTAGACCATATGAACGACGGAGGCCACATGTCTTGAGATTTCCCATTTCGGGAATTCGGGAATCGCGATATCGGGAGTCCTGATGACAAGAGATCGGGACTTTCCATGGTGGAAATCCTGGGATAGATCTGGACCGACCGATTTAAGGAGGCGACGTGTCGAGAGATTACCCGTTTTGGTAAATTGGGGATCGAGGATTCGGGAGTTCTGTTGACAAGAACTCGGGCTCTCGCCTTGATAAATCCCGACCCATAATGTCGATATGTTAGCATGTGGCTAAGTCCCGATGAACGGACGAGATTCCCTCGGGGAATCTCAGGGTCTATAACGACCGTCCGATGTGAGGAAGAGATGTCGACTTTAAGTTGGGGCACGAATGCGAATTAAGGTAAGTAGTGAGCAGATCTGGACGACCAAAGTCCACCCACCCAGATCTACGGCTGAGGCCTCATTCTGGGACCCCCTTGTCGTTCTGTCGTTAATAAGGGGGTCCGAAGTAGTATGGCGTGTGAAATGGGGCCCCCTCCTGTCCTATTGACTACCGTGCCGCATTTCCCCTCTGCCACATGTACTCCACTTAACCGTGCGACGAGGCCTGTTCTCATTGGCTATTCTCCAACCCTGTTGGGATTTGTTCCTATTGGCCATTTGCTAAGCCTGTAGGGATTTGTCCCTATTGGCCGGTTGCTAGCCCTGTCGGGGTACGACGGTTGCAAAGTTGAACGATTCGACATCACTGTAGCGCCGAGGCGCGAAATACAATGAGGCAGTACGTTTATTTGAACCGTGATCATGACTCGTGATCACATGGGAACAGAGAGAGAGAGAGAAAGAGCTATCTTGCGCTAGGCCTCCATAGGTAATTCGGGGGTTCTGATTCTGCAGAAATCAATGGAAAAGTTGATTGAGGTAGTGGGTATGATTGAGGAAGAAATCGACGTTTTGGGAGATGGGAGGTGAGAAGAGGTGAACACCTTCGAAACCCGAAATCCTGAAACAATCTACACCGTAGATCATGGGGAGAAGAACTTGACCGTTGGATCAAGTAAGTTAATAGACAGTGAATTCGTGATTTCGGAAAATGGAAGTTCAAGATGTGTGGATGCATGAACTTCCGACACCCGAAACCCCGAAACGTCGAAAGGATCTGCGCTGTAGATCTGAGAAAGATCTGACCGTTGGATTTTTCTAGGAATGGACATGGACACATGGATATGTACCACGTTCTAGTGGGTCGAGAAGAGAAGCGAGAGAGGTGGGACCCGATGATGTCGTTAAAAGCGACGTGGACCCTCATGAACGTACCACGTGCCACCGTAGTTGTGGGTAACCACTGTGCTATGTGGGCCCGAAGGGTAGAGTAAGTCGGAATTTCAGAAGTCGGGGGTTGGAAAGGAAAGAAAATCTGAAATCCTCGTGGACCAAAACCCCAAAACCCAAAGTCCCAAAATCCCGAAGTGCCGAAAATGAAAGTTTTGAAAACACGAAAATTGCAGAACCGAATGAGAGCTCAGAAAACTTATTTGAATCGAAATGTCTTTTGTTCTTGTTCGTATAGGCTTATAAATGTTATGGATTGTTTCTGAAGGTTTAATGGCCTGACAAACTTCAAATTTAATTTCACAATGCGTGTGTAGATTTCAACGAAGGTCAAGACTCCAGCTAACCAACGCCGAGTATGGAGTGGGAAAAGGTGCAGATTACCCCCGAAACAGAAGACGAATAGGAAGGAAAGGAAGTCAACCTGGGAATCGAAGTATTGAACTCCAATGGGCATGGAAAAGAGAAGGATAAGGAAGGACACATAATGAAAATCATTGAAGGATTGCAAAGAGAGGCCAAGGCTCACCGAGCTGATAGTCGAAAGCTCATGAAAGTCAGGGATCAGGAGGGTGAATTAAACTTAAAATTTTTGAAGAGCCTGGAAAGAATAGAGAAGAAACTCTAGAAGGGAAGAGACTCAAGTACGACGGAGAGTCGTAGAACCCATGGGAGAAGAAGAAGGTCGAGGATTGGTAGCCGACATCTTAGTCGCTCCCAAAGACATTCTGACAGGAAGACACACAGTAGAACATAAGACACAAGATTAAGCCTCCAACATTCGATGGAGAACATAAGAAGGAGGAAGATGCCGAGACATGGTGTCTTGGCATGAAGAAATACTTCCAACTGCAGAATTATTCTTCCCATGCAAAAGGAAGAATTGCAATGTACCAACTGAAAGGAAAAGCATCCATGTGGTGGGATCAGTTTGTGAAGGTGCAGCAGATCAGAGAGAAAGAGTTCACTTGGAAGGAATTTAAGAGGTATTTCGAGAATAAATACCTGACTAAAAGATACTATGATAGAAAGATGAAGGAGTTCTTTGAACTCAAGCTAGGCAGCATGACTATTGATGAGTATGAACGAAGTTTCCTAGAACTATTGAAGTTGTTCCATTCATCAAAGATGAGGCTGTCAAGATTCAGAGATATCTGAGTGGACTGCCACCTTCCATGAGTGAAAAGATTCAATATGACGATCCTAAGACCATGGAAGAAACCATAATAAAGGTGAAATTCTTGTATGAACAACAAGGAGAAAGGCCTATCCTTCGAAAGGCTTGGAATGATCAGAGGAAGTTTAAGAAGGAACAAAGGCAGAAGGGAAACAAGCCTTCCTTTTTCAGAAACAGTCTTCAGGGACAACCATCGTTTAGAGAGCCAAGAATCACTGAAGAGGGAGCACAAAGACAGAGACAGACACCCATTCAGTGTTGGGGCTGTCAAGGAAACCACAAGTACAGAGATTGTCCCCATAAAAATGGTAAAGAAAAAACTATACATATTGTTTAGCAAGCTAAAACAGTGGAGGATATGGGCAGCATAATGTCGAGGATCTACACAGCCTTGGACAACAAGCAAGCAGAATTTCAATCGCATATGATTGAAGTGGAAGGTACAATCAACAACTGACCACTTGTTATTTTAATTGATTCAAGGGCTAGCCATAGTTATGTAGATCCTAGAGTGGTGGAAAGTTTGCATCTAACAAGAAGAAAACATGAGAAGTCTCGGTTAGTGCAGTTGGCCACAGGGGCCAAGAAGAAGGTCACTGAATTGGTTAAGTCCTGTTCAGTGGACATGAAAGGAATGAGCACTAAGGCTGAATTGAACATTCTGCCTTTAGGCTCATACGATTGCTTAATTGGGATGGACTGGTTGGACCAGCACCATGCCCTTCTGGATTGTCGTAACAAGAGGTTTACATGCCTGAACGAGGAGGGAAATCAGGTAACAATCCAAGGAATTCCCAAAGCCGTGGCTGTGAGGTAAATCTCAGTCATGCAGCTGAAGAAATGTTACCGGAAAGGCTGTCAATTATTTGCATCTCGGGTGGAAGAAGCATCCTGAGATGTAGTATCGAATCTGGAAGATCACGAAGTACTCAAAGAATTCAAGGACATATTTCAGGAGGTACTTGGACTACCTTTGAAGAGGGACATTGATTTTTCTATAAATTTGATGCCTGGAGCAGCTCTAGTTTCGAAGGCTCCTTATAGAATGAGTACACCAGAGCTGAAAGAGTTGCAATTGCAGCTCGAAGAGCTACTAAAGAAAGGTTACATTCGCCCCAGTGTGTCACCGTGGGGAGCC
>JZKD02S0344425.1:208817-238169 GCA_000966675.3 Picea glauca
ATCTTTTAAAATTATTTTATTAAAAAATTATAAAAATATATTTTAATCATAATTAAAAAAAGGACAATCATTATAGTATAATTATATTCATCGTTCATGAATATGTGTACATAAGATATCTTGTTTGGATGATGATTCTTAATCAAATTTCTTTTACAATTGGTTACAATCTTCAAATGATTATGCATGTGTTAAGTGTATGTTTATATTATATTGTTACAATCTTCAAATGATTATGCATGTGTTAAGTGTATGCTTATATTATATTCAGAGGCTAATGTCAATGTTTCATACATTATATTGGGAATCATTTTAAATTTAAAATGGTTAGTGAAATATTGAGATTAGGATAGGAAGAATTGTGATATATATTAAGTTAATAAATAGATAAATTTATGTTTTTTTTTTGAGAAGTTAAATTCTATGTTATTTTTTGAAATTATGGTGATAGTGGGTATTTTAAAATAAGATAAAAGTGTTAAGAGATTTGAAGGAGAATTTTTACTAAAAAAGAGTTGTGTGATTTGAAGGAGAATTTTCACTAAAAAGGAGTTGTGTTTTTCCACTTATGGAGTTACTCCATTGTGATACCTCTTAACTTTTTTTGTGATACCTCTTAACTTTTTATTAGTTTCATATTTAGATGGATAAAAGTTAGTGGGTTTTCCACTCTCATTGAAATAATATTTCATTTTTCGTCTTCTTAGTTTCTTTCTGTAAGATTCACTTTCAAGCACATGAATGTGATAATAAGATTTATAGATTATTGGTTCAATGCTTATTATTTAATGTTGAATGATTGTAATTATATTGAAATCATAGCATGTGTATGTATGTAATGAAAAAAACAATTTAGTTTTTGGTCTTGAGTTTTTCTCACATAAGTGTCAGATGGTATTCCTTATAGGATGGGTGTGCCAAGTGGGAGAGATTTCTTACACCTTTATGATAGAGTCCTTATACTTATGAAGCTTGGAATTTTCTTATTTTTGTTACTGTCACTTTAGGATAGTTTCTATGATGGGTATGGAAAATTTCTTTTACACATTTATGATAGATTCCTTTCACATAAGATTGTATAGGTGTTATTTTATGCATAGGTAGGTTTAATTTATTGGAAGAGATTAATTTTTGTTTGGGGAACTTGAATCTTGAAGACTTTATTAACAATTAAGATTTTTAATTTATTTCCCCTCTTTTCAAGTTTCACGGGGTTATATATATTCACACATGTAAGGTTTGTGAACACATATTGAGAGTGTGAAGGCTTATGAGAAGCCATTATAGTCATTTCGGGAAAACATTGTATCTTTATTATGTGTTAGTGAAAAGATATTGATTAAGTTATAAAGCTTCAACTTCTTGTTCAAAACTACATTAATGTTGTTTCTTGTATATATCATATTTCATCTTCTAAAGTTATGACCTCATCTCTTGATATGAGATGTTTTTTTTTATTTTGAGTTTTCCATAACACTTTTTGTTTATGTGTATTTGAAGATTTTATTTGTGTTTTAGTGTTTCTATTTGATTATCAGATGCATTCTTTGAGTGAAGATCTATTTATTATGTGTATGTAAAAGAATCACTTAGTATCATAATTGTGCATCTAAGATTCTCTAGATCCATATTTGGAATGGATTTCTACCTATGAGGGTGAGTTGTTAGAGGATATCAATGGGTCTCATGCTGACAAGACTCCAGAGCTTGGAGTGATCCCTATTTGTGAGATGCAACAAGACCAATGAGAGGTTCTGGGTGAGTCGATCATGTAACTCCAACAATTAGAGTGGATTTGTTTCTTGAGATTGACATAGTGGACATGTGATAGATTGTTTTCATTAGGTTTTCTATTTTTTGAAGTGTGTTCTAGGTTTGTAGTATGGAAATTTTCAAACTTAAAGAGTGTGATTTTCTAGAGGTTGCTTCTGAATTCCAATATTGGAAGTGGACATTGCCAATGTTGTTGGAGGAGATGGATCTTTGGGAGATTGTAAATGACAATTATATTGTTACAATTGATGCTACTTTGTTGGTCACACATAAGAAGAATGATGTTGAATTGAACATAAAACTTAAGGATTCAGCGAATGACCACTTGATCCCTCACGTCATGAGAAAGTCAAAATATGACATATATGCAGTGTAGTTCCCCCACTACTAAACACCCATGCATCTAACAACATTTTTAAAATGTGAATGGAGCTAAATTGGCATTCACACAATAGCATATAAATGAAAAAGACTCAAATTATAACACAAAGAAATTAAAAAACCATATTTAAAATAATGAAAAAGAGATAAAAAAAACTTATCATTTATGAAAAAAGAAGTGCAGCTAGTTGCAGAGGATGAATGCTCCTCTCAACCATAGATATGTTGCTTCAAATATTAGTAGAAAATCACCCTCGAGATGGATCCCAGGGATATGAATCCACAAGAATGGGTGTGTAATGTCCCCCACCTCTTGATGAATAGGTTTGGAGAGACTCAATAGTCTAGGTGTCCACACTAGACTATAGTATCATTCATCATGAGGACAAAGTCAACCCAAATCCATTACCTAAGAACAACGTTATATTATTAAGTTGACTTTGGGAGGAAAAGGTAACTAAAGGAAAGAAAAGACCATGTGTGGAAAAGCTAAGAGTTAACCCTAGGGGTTAACTAACTCAATAGAGAAATAGATCTGGAGTATAAAAGAAAGGAAGGGCACACTTCTCACTCATTCTAGATTATTATTACATTTTGCAATTGGGCTCTTGAGCACAAAAGAGTTTTGAGGGTTTTGAGACTACAAACCCTACAAATCAACTCGGTGGTGAAATATCCCACCTCTCTTGATCCAAGCTTGGTATCGAGGGTGCAATAATCCTCTCACACCATTCTACAATAGCTACATGTATCATCAAGAATTCAGGTAAGGAACAATGCGCAACATAGGCGGTTTCCAACAAGGAGGACACACCATTGAAGGAAGAAGAGTTTGATCCAGGAAGTAGAGGAGGATTTTCGACTTTTGGACTTCTGGGTTTTCTCTATAGGGCCTCAACCATCATTCCTAGCATATTTGGAGAGGGGTTTACTTTCCATATAATTTATTAGATCTTGGTACGATTTGGAGAGAAGGGTGCACTGTAGAAAGGAGTTTCATCATTTTGGAGGATTAGATCCTCACTATTTAGCTGGAGACTTCACTAGGGGGTTTGTCTTGCCTTGATCTACATTCCCATCCATTTTCATAGCATTTGGAGGCTCTTAGTAGTGAGGCTAAATTATTGGGTCTCTTTAGTCATTTAGGAGGGCGCAACTTAGTTTGGGGTTTTAGTTATAAGAGGAGCAGATCTCTATCTTTCATCCTGAGACTTCAGGAGGGGGTTTGTCTTACCCCGATCTACTATTCCATCCAGTTTCAGAGTATTTAGAGGCTTCTAGTAGTAGGGTCGAAATATTGAGTGTATTCAGCCATCCAGAAGGGTGCAACTCAGCTAGGGGGGTTTGGATCTAAACCTTGGACGGAAAGAAATTAGTATTGTTCCTTGCATAAACTTATCATCTTTCCTTTGGAGGATTATATCTTCAATCTTGAGCATTTTGTAGTAGATCTTATTCTAGTTGGAGGTTTTTATTGGTATTCTTCCAGATCTACATATATGTTGTATTTGAATCTCTATATTGTCTAAATAAAGGTCAGATCTGAGTTATTTGGTTCCACACTGGTGTTTATTATTATATATTGTCTTTATTTATGATGTCTTTAAATCCATGTCTACATGCTTTAATATCAAACACATAAACCCTAATGCGTAACTTCATGAGCAAACCTGGAAACACACATCTAAAAAACAATAAACAGTGAACAGTTAGTATTTCTAGCGAAACAATTGGCTTGGGAACATTACATTGGTATCAGAGCATTGATCCTCCTATCCATTTGTAACACACCCATGGTGAGGCGTCAAAATTTCGTCAATCTTAAGAAAATCAAATCCCCCATTCGGGGTCTCTATTCCATTATTCTCTTCCAGATATTTCTAGACACAGTCTCTATGCTCCGAACCGAGCTCAGAGCTGGCAGATATCCTCTCTAGAGTTCTTCAAGTTCTTCCATCCATCTATACTCACATATGACCATGGGCTATGACCTAACACCAAGACAACAAGCGTCAAGAAAGCCATCGTGCGAATCTTTTGGAGTGGCAAATCTCTGAAGTTCACAATCCAACGCCGCGTGTCCTCATAGATTTTGACAGCCCTGATTCACTTCAGGACTTCGACGTTTGAGAGTTTCAAATGCTCCAAATTATTTTCTCCCTGAAGTACTCTATACCTGGAGTTACAGATCGATTGCCACGCGTCCCTCGTGATCAATGACTGTAATCTACTTCATTACTTCGGTGTTCAAGAGTTTTGAACACTCCAAAGCCTTTTTCCTTCGAATTTCTCTGTACCCATAGTTACAGATAGAGCACCTCACGTCCCTCATGATCAACAACTATGATCTACTTTGGGACTTTGGTGTTTGGGTGTTTCGAACAATCCAAAGCTTTTTTCCTATGAAGTACTCTGTACCCAAAGTTACAACTCGAGTGCCACGCGTCCCTCATGATCGATGACTATGATCTACTTCGGGACTTCGACGTTTGGGAATTTTGAACACTCCAAATCCTTTTTCCTCTGAAGTACTATGTACCCGGAGTTACAGATTGAGCATCACGCTTCCCTCATGATCAACGACTGTGATCTACTTCGACACTTCATCACTTCAGGGATTTTGGAAGCAGCTCAAATTCTCCAGAGTCTCGAAGTCCAGGAATCCCAGTCATTTCACCAACCACATGGGCGAGGTGGACATGTACCAGGGGCTGACACATAGTTGGGTCAGGGGCCACATGTGTCCTCGTCTCAGATGACACATATCACATTCAAAAGGGACTATAGGGTATGTGATGCACATGAATCCAAGTGTTAGATGGCTCATCAAGATTAAACCCACATCACCATGGATGGCGACATTGTGCCTCGTTGCTCCGGTCAAGGTTCGGCCAATACTAATTTGTTCATGGATCGATGGTTTAAAGTGATTGTGGGGCCCCAATGTGCTCTCTCTTTATCGAAGAGCTCAATCTCCTCAATATGAAAAGTGCTTTCCCAACTTTGTTTAATCGTGGACATTGATTCTCCACCCCGACGACATCAATGATGTTGGTTGATTGTGGGTCATGAACTATCACGTCTGTTAATTTCACCTTCGTGCTCCGTAATTATTCCCAATCATCGATCTATGTTCACAGTGATTGCGAGGCTCAATCTCCACAATATGGAAAGTGCTCGCCCAACTTTGTCTAATCGTGGTTGTTGATATTTCAACCCGACGAGATCAACGACGTGGGGGGATTCTGGGTCGTGAACTATCACGTGCATTAATTTCACCTTCACTCTCTGTAATGATTCCCAATCATCAATCTCTATTCACAGATCGATGGTTCATAATGATTGTGGGGCCCAATCTCCACAATCTAAAAAGCGTTCGCCCGAATCTGTCTAACTGTGGTTGTTGATATTCCATCCTGACAAGGTCAACAGTGTTGGGTGATTGTGTGTCATGAAATAGCACATCCATTAATTTTACCTTCATTCTCTGCAATGATTCCCAACCATCGATCTAATCGAACAATTGGTGTTTGATCCATTAACTCCATTAGATATTTGAGTTGACCTGACAACGAAGATAGGTTTTCCTCCCGCTTAACAACTCATGCTCATCTCCTCTGTTAGGTTCTTGATTCATCTACAACTCTTGTTACTCAAAGAGTTTAGGTAACTTTGACTATCATGAAGGTTGACTTCCCAGGGCGTCGAACTCCTGAAACTCCAAAACCGTTATGAGCTATCTCCTTTTGAGCTTAGCGTAGGGTTCCTAAACCTAGGTCACATGGACCTTTAGATGAATCTCGGGCTATAAGCTCTACTTTTAGCCTAGTTTTGGTTAAGGCCATGGGTGTGAGTTCAAGGTCTCTCAGGCTACTGGTTTGAAGGAAAGGCCTTCTTAATTCACCAAACATTAAGTTCTGTAATAGGGAAGGGTAACCTCGTGAGATTATTGATGCGATACTAGTGCCAAGAGGCTTGTTTCGACTCCGGAGCTGTGTGGTAGCCCCCTGGGGAAAACACCTTCAAGGGTTAAACTAGAGAATACGGGAAAATTAGAAGCATAAGTTTTCAAGGAAGCCAACGTATACACATAACATAACCATTTCAATACATAAAAATTTTATAGACATGTAAATCCATGTATATAACCATTAATTCCCAATTCAATGCATAAAGTATGAAAACACTTATTAGAACTAGATAACGTGAAGCGATTGTTGGAAGGGGTGCTCGTTTCCACCCAAGCATAGGCTCAGTCACTCCTAACGGATTTACCACTATCCACCCCTGAGATATACCACAATGTTTTGAGATTGTATCTCTTCTTCCAACACATAAATATATAGGGATGAAGGTTACTCTCCTTCTCCCGACTCAATCTCTATTTCGCGCGATCAGAACACACTCTTTTCATAGTTCTCCCTTGAACTCAAGAGCTTAGTCTCTCGTCTCTCCACTCTTCACAGGTCTTCCTCTGTCTGCCACGCCTTCCATTCTTTCCTTTCTCAACAAGATTGTGTGTGGCCCATCCCAGTCCATGGTTAGGTCTGGAATCCTTACAAATGGGTGGTCTGCCCCATCCCCTCATTAACTCTTGAGGAGGTCTTCCCACCTACCAGCCTAAGTGACATTCATTCCTGGGTCAGAGGGTTGTTTTGATCCTGAGTAATTAAATCCAACAAAGTACTGGTCCGATGAAAGTTAACGCAACCATTCCTGGTCCCCTTCACCATCTCTTTCACAACATTTGTGGTATCTCTTAGTACATCCCCTTTCTAGCAGTCATGCAACACTTATCCATTTTCTATTAAAATAACAGAATTTACATTCATCAACCTTTTATACAAACTTCCATCAAATCAAACATTCACACATATTGATTTTTCCATAGTCTCTTGGCCAATATAGTTATATTTACAAACTGGGGGAAACAGGGTGTTACAATTCCCTCCCCCTTAAAGGAACATCATCCTCGATGTTCTATCTATCGACATGCTATGTATATATAGAAGTAAACAAAATTGAATATGTATGTGTCATGGAATCCTCCATTTCCCACATAGCCTCATATGGGACAAAGAGTTTCCACTGCACCTTGACCTGTGCAATGTTTCAATTCCTGAGTGAGGTTTCCTTCCTGTCTAGTATGAATTGAGGTTCTGGAAGAAATTATCCCTCCGGCTCCACCTGGATCACAAACCATCCAATTATATATTTAGAATCATGTACATATTTTTTCAATAATGAAACATGGAAAACATTATGTGCCTTTTCTATGGGAGGGAGTGCTAGCCTATATGCTACAGGTCCTACTCTATATAATACTTCAAAGGGTCCACAATATCGAGGTGCCATCTTGTAACAAGCTCCCATTCTCAGGGAACTCTTCCTGGGCCTAACTTTGAGATAGACATGGTCTCCTACCTTGAAATCTGTGGGAGTTCTCTTTCTATTGGCATAGATCTTCTTTCTATCCTGAGAAATTTTCATATTTTGTTTTATTTAAATCAATTTTTGTTCCATTTATTTCAGCACGTCCGTTCCGATTGTAATTCTATCCATTGGATTAATCCATCTGATTGGAATCTTGCACTGTCTACCATAGAGGGCTTCAAAAGGGATCATCTTTAGTGACTCTTGATAACCATTGTTGTAGGAAAATTCTACCAATGGTAGGTAGTTTTCCCACCTCTTAGGATAATGCATTACATGAATCCTTAAAATGTATTCTAATATTTGGTTTACTCTCTCGATATGTCCATAAGTTTGGGGGTGATACGCTCTGCTAAAAAACAAATTAGTCTCAAAACCAACCATCAATGATTTCCAAAAGCTTAAAGTGAACTTTGTGTCTTTTTCAGATACAATCTCCCTAGGCATTCCATGCAATCTGAATATCTCCTTCATCGAGATGTTGGCAATATCTACTGCCTTACAAGTCGACTTGATATGAACGAAGTGAGTAGGCTTTCTCAATTTGTCCACCACTACCATGATGGCATCATTCTGCTTAGTCGATTTTGGTAATCCAATGATGAAATCCATGGAAATGGTTTCCCATTTCCATTCTGGAATTGGTAGAGGCTGTAACAATCCTGTTGGGTTCTAGTGTGCTACCTTAACTTGCTAGCATTCTAGGCACTTATTTATATAGTTATCGATGTCCCTTTTCATTCCAGACCAATAGAATTGTTTCCTAGTGGTCGTGATCATTTTCTGATATCCTGGGTGACCAGTATATGGTCTCTTGTGTAGTTCATCCATTATGAACCTCTTCAAGTTGTCACAAATTGGAATACACAATTTGTTTATGTAGGTCATAAAGCCTTAATCGAGCATCTGATAGCCTTCATACTTTATCCCTCTAGGCTCTTTCTTTAGGTATGAGGTCATGGTCTTGAAGAATGCATATGTTTCTTTTGCATTCTTGATTCTTTCCCTGGAATCCATTTGACAGGTGTTTACTTCTTCCAGGTGAATCGTTTTCACACTTCTGCTAAGGGCATCGAGCACCCTATTTTCCTTCCCTTTGATGTGTTTGATTTCGAAATCAAACTCACTAAGGAGAGCAATCCACCTAGCTTGTATAGCATTGAGTTTTGATTGATCAAACAAGTGCCTCAATCCACAATGGTCTATCATAAGTACAAATCTCCTATACATGAGGTAATGCCTCCACATTTTTAAAGCATGCACTATGGCATCCAAATCTAGATCATGGGTCACATAATTGATTTCATGCTCATTCAATTTCCTGGATTCCTAGCAAATTACACATCCTTCTTGCATAAGGAATCCTCTAAGTCCTTCCTTGCAGGCATCTATACACATGAGGAAGTCATTATCAGGGTATGCAATCTTCGTCACGGGTGCATGGATCAGAAGGTATTTCAGTTCCTGAAATATTTCTTCACATTCTGATGTCCAAGTGAATTTAAACCCCTTTTTCTAGAGGGCAGTGACTGGGCAACCAATCTTGGAAAATCCTTTTATGAACCTTCTATAATATCTTTCTAATCCCATAAAGGATTTGATATCAGATACATCCTTTGGGGTAGGCCATTCCATCATAGAAATCATCTTAGCAGGGTCTACTGCTACCCCTTCTTTAGAAATAACATGGCCCAAGTAATGTACTCACTTATGGAAAAACTCACACTTTCTAAACTTAGCGTAGAGTTGGTGCTCTCTTAGTAATTGAAGTACAAGTCTAATATGTTATTCATGCTCCTCTCTGTTCTTGGAGTAGATTAAGATATCATCAATTAAAACCAATACAAATCTGTCTAGGAATTTGATGAGTACATTGTTCATCAAGCACATAAAAGTGGCAATGGAATTGGTTAATCCAAATGGCACCACCACAAATTCATAGTAACCATACCTTGTCCTAAAGGTCATTTTGTGGATGTCTTCATCCTTTATTCAGACTTGATGGTATCCAGAACTCAAGTCAATCTTTGAGAAAATGGAAGCACCCACTAATTGGTTGAACAAGTCATCGATTCTTGGAAAGGGGTACTTGTTCTTTATGTTTGTCTTATTGAGTTGTCTATAATCTATGCATAGTCAGAGCGTGCCATATTTCTTTTTCAAGAATAAGGGTGGTGGTCCCCATGGAGACACATAGGCCAGATGTATCCTTTATCCATCATTTCCTTTAGTTGTAGCATGAGCTCAACTAGCTCGGGTGTACTCATCCTATAGGGTGTCCTATACATTATCACTACTCCTAGTGAAAGTTCTATTGAGAAGTCAATGTCTCTTCTAGGAGGTAGACCCGATACCTCTTCTGGAAACACATCTTTGTACTCTCTTAATATGGGGTGGTCCTCTCGGTTTGGTTTGTCATCCTCAACAGATTCCAACACATGTATTTCATATAGAGGACACCCCTTTCTGCAATACTTTTTCATTTGAAGGGATGTTATTTGTCTCATTGGGATAGGTTTCTGAATCCCTTGGAGGGTTATATTTCTCCCTTCTTCATTTACACATTCTAAAGTTTTATGGTAACAATCCAACTTAGTTTTATAAGAATCCAACTAGTCCATACCAATCAACAAGTCATAAGATCCTAGGGGAAGTATGTTAAGGTTTGATTGGGTGGGAAATCCATCCATTATGAATTGGCAAGTTGGTATGACCTATGATACTTTTCTTTTGGTTCTAGTGGCTAGTTATACCAACCATGGATTAACATGTATAACTGGTTGCAATTTACACTTATCAACAGTCTGAGGGGCCACATAACTCAAGTTAGAACCAAGGCCAATTAAAATAGAAACTAGACAGTTGGTGATCATACCTTACATCTCCACCACTGAAGCTTGGTGGTCAACTTGTTTATTATCCAAGGTCGCATAAATCTGTGGCATGATCCTAGCCACATCGTTGATTGTGATGGCTTCTTGGATGTTGTAGACTCTCCTACTATTATGTTTTCTTTGTGGGAAATCCCTCAACAAATGTTCTTCTCCACAATCCAAACATTTCAAGGGTTCTCTCTTTGGGTTATCAGTATTTCCTGTGGTTGATCCAAAATGTTTATTTCCTCTCTGGAAGGGGAAATTATTTTGATACACACTTTGGGTAGGAAGGCCCATCCTTGAATCCTTCCTATAGTTCTTAAATCTTGAGGATTTAAACCGCTTCTTCTTGAACCTCGAACTACTCTTCTTCTTTTAGTCCTCGCGAGGTTCTGTCTGACGCCTGAACTATTCATAACAATATCTTCTCTTCCAAAACGTTTCTTCTAAGGTTTTTGGCTTGTCAAACTCAATCTTTTTCCGATAGGTTAGAGGTAATCCACTGATAAATTGTTGCACTTTTACATTGTCATATTTTATGTAGGGTACATACCTCAACAACTCAAGGAATTTATTGACATATTCCTCTATGTTGAGTTGTCCCAGCTTGAGTTCATAGAGCTCCTTAATCTTCCTATCCAAGTATTTATCTGACAGATACTTCTTCTTGAAGTGTTTTTCAAACTCTTTCCATGATAAGTCCTCTTCATGGATTCCTTTCACATTCTTAAGATCTTCCCACCAAATGGAATCCTTTCCATTCAAGTTGAAGATGGCTATTCGAGCCTTCAAGTTTTCAGAATAGTCATGAACTCTGAAGTACTTATTTAAACCAAGCAACCAAGCTTTTGCCTCTTCCCCTTTATCGATATCTCCATTAAAAGAGGGTGGTTTGGTTTTCTTGAACTCTTCAGGTTTATGACTTTTGGAATTATTTCGCTTCTTTCCTTTCTTCTGAGAATGTGAGATAGTTTTTCTACTAGAATATCCCTCGGAGTTTCCAGTGCCATTTCCAGAGGACTCTCCTGATGAGCGTCCCCTGCCTCTAGGTTGGGTCTTCCTCGAGGTACTTCTTCCTATGTGGTCACTTATGGGACCACGTTTTCGTATCTCAGGTGGAATTTGACTTCTCTTTGTATGTCGTTGGTCCACATGAATGGTTGCAGGTCCATGCTACAACTTCCTTTGTATATCAGATAAGCTATACAACAAGTTGACATCGATTTCAGTTTGTTTCTATTGCTCCTTTATCAATATCTCATTGTCGGCCTTGTAGCTTTGTAATTCGACCATAAGGATCCTTACAATTTTCTCTAGATCTGGAGGGGTCTTCACCGCCCTCCTCTCGTCAGACTCTTCGTCTCTATTGTGGGAGCCATCCCCCACTTCATGGCACGTCGCCATAATTTATGTTGGTGGTTTCCCATGATTCAATGATTGCTTGAGTGCTAACAAAACACTTATTGTTAGCTAACATTCTATTAGTTCATGAACAACACATAGTTATTTTTTCTTAAATACACACACAGAGTAGAAAGTTTTGATTATTTTCTTTAGTAATAGTTTAACCAGACTCTCTAGAAAGAGGTAAGGTAGGGAGTCAACCTTAATATTTTCTTTAAACATGGGTTTTAAGCGACTCGTCCATGAGCCCAAGAAGGTCAGGTGTTGTAACCATGCTTTGATACCAATTTGTAACACACCCATGATGGGGCGTCAAAATTTCATTCTTATTAAGAAAATAAAAACCCCCATTCAGGGTCTCTATTCCATTATGCTCTTCCAGAGATTTCCAGCCATGGTATCCATGCTCCGAACCAAGATCATAGCTGGAAGACATCCTCTCCTGAGTTCTTCGGGTTCTTCCATCCATCTATACTCGCATAGGACCTTGGGCTATGACCCAATGCCAAGACAATAGGCACTAAGAAAACCACCACTCGAATCTTTCAGAGTGGAAAATCTCTTAAATTCACAATCAGACATCGCGTGTCCTCAGATATTTTGACAGCCCTGATTCACTTCGGGACTTCAGCGTTTAAGAGTTTCAAATGCTCCAAAGTATTTTCTCCCTGAAGTTACAGACCGAGCACCACACATCCCTCATGATCGACGATTGTAATCTACTTCAGGACTTCGACGTTTAGGAGTTTCAAAAACTCTAAATACTTTTTCCTCCAAATTACTTCGTACTCGGAGTTACAGATCAAGCACCATGCGTGCCTTGTGATCGACGATTGTGATCTACTTTGGGACTTCGACGTTCGGGTGTTTAAAACACTCCAAAGCCTTTTTCCTCTGAAGTAGTCTATACCCGGAGTTACAGATGCGGTGACACGTGTCCCTCGTGATCGACGATTGTGATCTACTTTGGGACTTCAACATTCATGATTTTCGAACACTCCAAATCCTTTTTCCTCTGAAGTACTCCATACCCAGAGTTACAGATCGAGTGCCATGCGTCCCTCATGATCGATGACTATGATATACTTTAGCACTTCGACACTTCGAGAATTTTCGAAGCACCTCAAATCCTCCAGAGTCCTGAAGTCCCAGACTCTCGAAATCCCAATCATTTCACCAACTATGGGGGCGAGGTGGACATGTACTAGGGTCTAACACGTATTTGGGTTAGGGGCAACATGTGCCATTGTATCGGATGACACTTATCACATTCAAAAGGGGTTATAGGGTATGTGATGTGCATGAATCCAAGTGGCATGTGGCTCATCAAGATTAAATCCACATCACCATGGATGGCGTCAATGCACCTCGTCGCTTCGATATGATCGTCTTTCAACCTCCCTCATATTTTCACGGTCTAGATCCGGCCAATACCAATTTATTCAAATATCGACGGTTCACAGTGATTGCAGGGCTCCAACGTGCTCTCTCTTTATTAGAGAGCTCAATCTCCCTAATCTGAAAAGTGCTCTCTTGAATCTTTTTAATCATGGTCGTTGATTCTCCAGCTTGACAAGGTCAATGATGATGGTTTATTGCGTCCTGTGAACTAGAATGTCTATTAATTTCACCTTCGTGCTCCGCAATGATTCCCAACCATCGATCTCTGTTCAAAGATCGAAGGTTCATAGTGACTGCGGGGCCCAATCTCCGCAATCTAGAAAGTTCTCGCCTGACTCTGTCTAATTATGGTCCTTGATATTCCACCCCAATGAGATGAACGACGTTGGGTGATTGTGGGCCATGAACTAACATGTCCATTAATTTCACCTTCGCGCTTCGTAATGACTCCCAACCATTGATCTATGTTCATAGATCGACGATTCACAGTGATTGCGAGGACCAATCTCCTCAATATGGAAAGTGATCATCCAACTCTTTCTAATCGTGGTCGTTGATCTTCCACCCCGACAAGGTCAACGAAATTGGGTGATTGCGAGCCATGAACTAGCACGTCCATTACTTTAACCTTCATGCTCTACAATAATTCCCAACCATCGATCTAATCGAATGGTTGGTGTTTGATCCATTAACTCCAGTGGATCTTTGAGTCGATTTGACAATGGAGATAGGTTTTCCTCCCACTGAATGGCTCATGTTCATATCCTCTGTCAGGTTCTTGATTCATCTACGACTCTTGTTACTCAGGGAGTTCGGGTAACTTTGACTATCGTGAAGGTTGACATCCCAGGGCGTCGAACTCCCAAAACTCTAAAACCATTATGAGCTAGCTCTTTTCTGGATTAGCGCAGGGTTCCTAGACCCAAGTCACATGGACCTTCAGATGACTCTCGAGCTCTGAGCTCTACTCTTAGTTGATTTTGGTTAAGGCTGTGGGCATGAGTTCAAGGTCTCTCAGGAAAGTGGTTTGAAGGAAACGCCTTCCAAAATAAACAAAACTTTAAGTTCTGGAACAGGGTGGGGTAACCTCGTGATATTACTAATGTTGTAGCAGTTCCAAGAGACTTTCTTTGACTCCGGATCTGTGAGGTATCCCTTTGGGGAAAACACCTTCGAGGGTTAAACTGGAGCATACGAGAAAAGAAGAAGCATAAGTTCTCAAGGAAGCCAACGTATACACATAACTTAACCATTTCGATATAGAAAACATTTATAGACATGTAAATCCATGCATATAACCATTAATTCCCAATTCAATGCACAAAGTATGAAAACACTTATCATAACCAGATAATGTGAAGCGACTGCTAGAAGGAGTGCCCATTTCCACCCAACCATAGGCTCAGTCACTCCTAACGGATTTACCACTATCCACCTCCGAGATAGACCACGATGCTTTGAGATTGAATCTGTTATTCTGGAGCATAAATAGATAGGGATGAAGGTTACTCTCCTTCTCCCGACTCAATCTATATTTCTCGCGATCAGAACACACTCTTTTCATAGTTCTCCATTGAACCCAAGAGCTCATTATCTCGTCTCTTCACTCTTCGTAGGTCCTCCTCTGTCCACCACGCCTTCCTTTCTTTCCATTCTCATCAAGATTGCATGTGGCTCGAATTCCCAGTCCGTGGTCAGGTCTAGAAGCCTTACAGATGGGCGGTCTGCCCCATCCCCTGATTAACCCTTGAGGAGGTCTTCCCACCTACCAGCCTGACTGACATTCATTCCTGGGTCAGAGGGTTGTTTTGATCCTGGGAAATTAAATCCAAAAAAGTATTGGTCCATTGAAGGTTAACGCAACCATTCTTGGTTCCCTTCATCATCGATTTCACAACATTTGTGGTCTCTCTTAGCACATTCCCTTTCCAACAGTCATGCAACACTTATCCATTTTCTATTAAAATAACATAATTTACATTCATTGACCTTTTATACAAAGGTCCATCAAATCAAACATTCAAACATATTGAGTTTTCCATAGTCTCTTGGCCAATATAGTTATATTTACAAACTGAGGGAAATAGGGTGTTACAATAGTGGGGATTAGCGCATGCATAAGTTCAATGGTATCTATATGGGAAGATGGAGAAAGCAAATAGGTGAACCTGAGGCATAAATGGAATGTTTAGGGGAGGACAGTGAACCACGAGTTTTAGCAAGTTTTTCAAAAGAGTTACAGCAATCCATACATCAGACAGAAAGTGCACTTGTGCACCATCTACAGAAGAACCAATAGGCAATGCGCAGGGGACATTTTGAGATGAGGGAGACCCTAGAGAGAGAAAATTCTAGCCAGGAGAATATTGCGCAAGTCTTATTATAGATGACACATGCAGGAAAGGGGACATAAACCTATGAAAACAAAGAAACCAATGATTCTCATGGGGGAACTAGACCTCATGAGGAGTAGAGCCTTCACTACCACACCAAGGGACAGAGTTATGGAGGAGGGGATCCTAAGGGGCCAACACACAATAGAACTACCCCTAGACCCTACATACCTACCTTTTTGGATAACCAACCACAACACAACTATCATGATGAAATTGAGGACAATTTTGAGCAATATACTAGGGAATATAACTCATTGAGTGTAGGATTCCAAAGACAAGTAAGAGTGGATATATATTGTGGGATCAAATTCATGGGTAGAACAACTATGAATTGAAGCGCAGGGTAGGTAAGATGGAAATCCCATGCTTTGATGGATATTCCAAGGTGACTGCACAAGCTTGGGTGCAGAAACTTGATACCTACCTACAACTTAACCCAATGAGAGAGATGGATGCCATCAAGTTTTCCACCATGTACTTGGAGGGAAAATATCATCACTGGTGGTACCATGGGTTAACTACACTAGGCCACTATCAGATCACTGCTTACACATAGTTGACACATAAGCTTATTGACAGGTTTGACCAGGGGGATCCATAACTACATTTTAGTGAACTCACCTAGTTCAGATAGACAGGGTCACCATAGGTATATATAAAGGAGTTTCAGAGGATAGAAGTTATGGTGCAAGATCTGTCTCAAGCGAGACTAATGATGCTCTTCACAGAATGGTTGATGGAACCCTTAAGGGGTTGGGTCAAGGATTTTAAGCCTACCAACTTACAAGATGCTATATGGAAGACTAGAGACTTGGGATCAGCAACAAATACTAGATTTACCCCTAGACCTCCTCTAAACCCAAGGGGAAGAGACCAAAGACCTCCCGTGAACCAAGGGGAAAGAGACCAAAGGGGGTTTGACCGATGAAGGAGTAGAATGGATAATACTACTAGGAGGGAATTGAGAAGGAATAAATTGTGCTTCACTTGCGAAGAGCCTTGGGATCCAACACACAAATGCATGGGCAAAGGCAAGGCTCACTACATTGAAGTATTTTTTGATGATGAGGAAGAGGAAGGTTTCTACCATCTATAGAACATGGAGGCAAATCCCACAGAAAATGTAGAAGAGGAGGATGCAAGTCACGACCTTACAGAAAATGAGAAGGTAACAATAACATATATCAGTGGAGTACCCAAATTCAACACCTTCAGGATGAGAGGGGTGCTATAGGGGCAGGAAATTTCAATTCTCATTGACGGGGGTGCTTCACACAACTTCATTTATTCATCCCTGCTGCAAAGAATACACATACCTATAGTTAAATTTTAAGGGTTTCGTGTGGAGGTAGCAGGGGGGTGCACTATGCCTTGTGATAGGTATATTCTATGAATGAAGCTTACATTGGGTAGGCATGATTTGACACAAGATTTATATGTAATGGATATTCCATACACTAATATCATTCTTGGAGTTTAGTGGCTTAGTACGTTGGGGCCAATCACTACCAACTACAATACCATGGAGATCTATTTCACATAATAAAATGGGAAAAAGATGGCTCTCAGGGGTATGATAGGAAACACACCTAGAGTGGTGACAACAAAGTGCATGGAGGCCATCTTTAGGAGGAAAGACATTCCATATGCAGAAGAATGTAGAATATCAGTTCGGGTGGATAAGAAAGGGGATACTCACTACTCACCAGAGATTCAAAGAATCAATGACAGGCACAACAAGGTCTTTGAACCCATTCCACCAAGAGCACCACCAGATAGGGGGTTTGAGCACATCATAGAATGGGAGGAGGGAGTGAAACCTGTCATCACCACTCCTTAAAAACATCAAATAAATATAAAGATGATATTGAGAAGGATATTAAAGAACTTTTAGACATGGGCCACATTAGGCCAAGTTCCAGTCCCTTTGCATCTTCATTAGTGTTAGTGAAAAAGAAGGATGGGACCATGCACATGTGCATTGATTACAAGGCTTTGAATAAAAAGATGATCAAGAAAAGATAACCCATCCCTAGGATTGATGAGCTATTGGATGAGCTTCATGGGGTTGTATACTTCACAAATATTGGCTTGCGCTCTGGCTATCATCAAATAAACATGAGGGAGCAAGATGTACCCAAGACCACTTTCAGATGTCACTATGGTCACTATGAGTTCTTGGTAATGCCTTTTGGGTTGACCAATGCACCAACCACCTTCCAATCTTGCATGATTCATGTCTTTAACAAGAAATTAAGGAAGTTCCTCTTAGTCTTCTTTGATGACTTATTGATCTACAACAAAACTTTGGAGGAGCATATTCAACATGTAGAACAGATTATGGCTATTATGGAAGGGAAATATTTGTAAGCAAAGGAATCCAAATGTGATTTTGGAATGAAAGAGGTTCTCTATTTGGGACACATCATTGCGGTGAAAGGGGTACATGTACACCAAGAGAAGATACAATTTATACTTGACTGGCCCACACCTAAGATCCTTACAAATTTGAAAGGATTTCTTGGTATATGTTGCTAGTATAGGAGGTTTGTCAAAGATTTCTCTCAACTTTGTGCACCTTTGACTGATTTGACCAAGAAGGGAACGTTCAAGTGGAGCCCAGAAGCACAAATGAGTTTTGATAAGATGAAGGAAGTGACGAGCACTTGTTTGGTCTTGGATTTACCAGATTTCACAAAACCCTTTACAGTGGAGTGTGATGCCTCAGGGGAGGGAATTGGAGACGTGCTTATGCAAAATAGGCACCCTATTGTCTATGAGAGACGAAAAATGAGGGGTCCTGAGTTTCTCTACACCATCTATGACAAAGAGATGGTATCCATCATGCATGCATTGGCTAAGTTCAAGCAATACTTGGTTGGGGTAAAATTCGTTGTGAGAATAGATCACAATAGCCTCAATTACTTTTTGGATCAAAAAGACTTAAATGAGAGGGAAAAAAAAATGGGTTAGCAAGATCCAGGTTTATGACTTTGACATTGAGTTTGTCAAAGGGAAGAATAATGTGGTGGTAGATGCATTATCCAGAAGACCATTAGTTTATGCTATAACTGAGATTTCATTGGACTAGAAGGCCCACCTTTTGGTGGAATACTCAAAAAACAGGTTTGCATGCGAATTGATGGATGGACAGGTACAAGATGAGAAATTTAGGATTGTGGACGACATCATATACTACAAGGGTTGAATCCTCTTGGTATTCGAGTCAAAATTTAAAACCAAAGTGCTACAAGCATGCCATGATTCACCAATAGTAGGACATCGAGGGTTCATCAAGACATACGGGAAAATAAGGGAAATATTCACTTGAAAGAGATTGAAGGAAGATGTGATGCACCACATCAAGGAATGCACCACTTTTCAGGTAAACAAGGATGAACACACTCATCCAACAAGATTATTGCAACCACTTCCCATTCCTTAGCACAAATGGGAAATCATATCTATGGATTTCATCATGGGATTTCCCAAGGCCTAGGGCAAGGATTGCATTTTTTTGGTGGTAGACATGTTAACCAAATTTTCACACTTTTTCTCCATTTCAATAGACTATAGTGCAACACATGCTGCATATTTATTCTTCAGGGAGGTTTTCATATTGCATGGTTTACCCAAAACCATTTTGAGTGACAGGGACAACGGATTTATGAGCACCTTTTGGAAGGAGCTATTCAGGTTGGTAGGTACGGCCTTAACCCCTAGTACTAGCTATCATTCTCAAACTGATGGAAAAACAAAGATAGTCAAGAAGTGGGTTGAAGGATACCTTCGGAATTATGTGCCAGGGCAGCAGAAGGCATGGTTTAAGTGGCTTCATTTGGGGGAATATTTCTACAACACCACCCATCATATTTCTATTGGTATGCCACCATTCAGAGCCTTATATAGTTATGATCCTCTCTCCTTTGTGGAGATTGTCTTTGGCAACAACAGGGCTCCCATGGTTTAGGATTGGATTCAACAGAGTTAGGATATACTCAGAGAACTTAAGGACCACCTGCAAGGTACACATAATCAACAAAAGGTACAGGCAGACAAGGATAAGGTGGAGTGCACATTTGATATTGGTGATTTGGTTTGCTTGAGGCTTCAACCATACATACAAGAATCAATTAAGAGGATTGGCACAAAAAATCTCCAACCTCGCTTCTTTGGACCATACAGGGTTAACAGAAAGGTAGGGGTCGTGGAATATGATCTTGATATACCATAGGGAAACAAAATACATAATTTTTTCCATGTGTCATGATTGAAGAGAGCCATAGGTAAACACATCAATCTTATTGAGGAACTGCCACCCTTGGATGAAGAAGGGCACTTGATACTGGTTTGAGAAGAAATATTAGAAGTATGGGAGAATATGTTAAGGAAGAGGAGAATCAAGGAATATTTGGTCAAGTGGAAGAATTTACCCATAGAGGATGCTACTTGGGAAGGTGAACATGTGCTATAGGGGACACATCCAAAATTACTTGTGGGAAAGCAATTTGTAGTAGGAGAGACTGTAATTTCCCCCACCTCTTGATGAAGAGGTTTGGAGAGACTTAGTAGTCTAGTTGTCCCTACTAGACTATAGTCTCATGTATCATCAGGACAAAGTTAAACGAAAGCCATTACCTAAGAACAACGTTATATTATTAAGTTGACTTTGGGAGGAAAAGGTAACTAAAGGAAAGAAAAGAGCATGTGTGGAAAATCTAGGAGTTAACCCTAGGGGTTAACTAACTCAATAGACAAATAGATCTGGAGTATAAAATAAAGGAAGGGCGTACTTCTCACTAATTATGGATTATTATTACATTTTTCAATTGGGCTCTTTAGCACAAAAGCCTTTTGAGGGTTTTGAGACTATAAACCCTAGAGATCAACTCGGTGGTGAAAGATCCCACCTCTCTTGATCCAAGATTCATATCAGGGGTGAAATACTCCTCCGACACCATTCTACAACAACTACAGATATCATCAAGCATTCAGGGAAGGAACATTGTGAAACCCGGGGGGTTTCTAGCAAGGAGTACACACCATTGAAGGATGAAGAATTCGATCCAGGAAGTAGAAGAGGCTTTTGGACTTTTCTTTTTCTATGTAGTGACTTATCCATCATTCCTAACATGTTTGGAGAGATATTTACTTGCCATATTATTTCTTAGAGCTTGGCATGATTTGGAGAGAAGGAGGGTGCATTGCCGAAAGGGGCTTCATCATTTTGGAGGAGCAGATCCTCACTATTCAACTGGAGACTTCACCAGGGGGTTTGTCTTGCCCCAATCTACATTCCCATCCATTTTCATAGAATTTGGAGGCTCCTAGCAGTGAGGCCAAATTATTGGGTCTCTATAGCCATCTGGGAGGGCGCAACTCAATTTGGGGTTTCAGTTGTAGGAGGAGAAGATCTCTATATTTCATCCTGAGACTTTAGGAGGGGGTTTTTCTTGCCCCGATCTACTATTCCATCTAGTTTCAGAGTATTTGAAGGCTTCTAGTAGCATGGCCAAAATATTGAGTGTATTCAGTCATCCAGAAGGGCACAACTCAACTAGGGGGGTTTGAATCTGAACCTTGGAAGGAAATAAATTAATCTTGTACCTTGCATGAGATTATAATCTTTCCTTTGGAGGCTTATATCTTCAGTCTTGAGAATTTTGTAGCATCTCTTATTCTAGTTGCAGTTTTTTATTGGTATTCTTCCATATCTATAGATCTATTGTATCAGAATATCTATATTATCTAAATAAAGGTCAAATGTAAGTTATTTGGTTCCACACTGGTGTTTCTTGTTATATCTTATCTTTCTTTATGATATATCTTCATATCCATGTCTACATGCTTTAATATCAAACACATAAGCCCTAATGCACAACTTCATGAGCAAACCTGCAAACACACATCCAAACAATAGTAAACAGTGAACAATTAGTGTTTCATTGGCTTGGGAACATTACAGGGTGTCTCTATTGTCCACTTACAACCCAATATAACCCACAACAAGATGATTTTCACACATATATCCCAATCCACTAGATCTCCCCCACTCAACATGCACAACCCATGGAATATGATTCCCCTTCTTTGCATGCAGTTCCTTGGGCCTTCCCACTTCCCTCCAAGTCTCTAGCACATTTTGGATAGGAATCTCCCTCGCTGGGGACTCCGGGGACTTACAACTACAACATGAACCTCTTAGCAATAACTCACTTGCTTTGTGGTAATTTATTACACATAAATCTCTTCTATAAGCCTAACAAATTATTTATTCATGCTATTATAACTCCAACAAGTTGTTGTCAAACCCCGATATGGTTGTCTCAAAGCTTCAACACTCACTCCTCTCTCATTGTCTCAAAATTTGGTTGTAAAAAAAACTGTATACAATACCCATTCAAATTTCCCTTTTACACATGCACGTTGACTCTCACATTCCCCAATGTTGATTGTAATCAGCCCCATGCTCTCAATAACTATCTAAAGCGACTTTTCACACCAAACCTCTTACATGTATTCAATGATTGGGGCATTAATACACTCAAAAGGAAATTAGAAGGCTCATACGCAATACTAATTTTAGAAAGTGGGTTGGGATTGATACACTTGAATAATATCCCCCTGGACCCCCCTCTCTTGTGGAAACTTATCCCCTGTGACTCCATTCGTGTCTGTCTGCAGTCAACATTAAATTTTATTTTATTATTTTTATAGATGATGTATACATACATTACATTTCTTGGGCCCACAACCATACATTGTATTTATATTATACATCGCTAAAAAAAACCAATGATTTTAAAAAAGGATGTTACATGTAGTGTTAATAACTATGTATTACAGTGTAAATGCATCTTGATTTTTTTTTTCTGAAGAATGAAATCACTCATACACACATGAGTGGCATAAACATAGTATCTGGTTACTTAATCAAGATTAATGAAATCAAAGATTAACTTGTGGTTATTGAGATGAATGTCGAGAATGACTATTTAGTGTCTATTGCAATGAATGAAATCTCCAAGCATTGGGAGTCCTTTCTGTACATAGTCTATGGCCATAAGAACATGCATACCTTTGAGAACCTTTCAAATGATCTTGTCCAAGAAGAAACAAGGAGGGAAAGAATAATTGTCAAAAATAATGAGATCATGAATCAAGACCTCATCGTTCAAGTGACAAAACAAGGAAAGGAGGGAGGATTGAAGAAGGGTCACAAGGAACATTCATATTCCTCATTACATGGGAATAAAGAAATGGATGACGTGAAATGTTTTGATTGCCACATGATGGGCCACCATGTATCTCGATGTAATGGGAAGAAGACAAAGAACAAGTAGTAGAAGTAGTTTGTAGGGAGAGCATAAGCTATTGGAAAGGAGGACTTAGCATCCAATCTTGAGACTACCTTGTCCATGGTATTGTACCTTTCCACTAATAACAACTCTAATGTAGGGTGGTATGTGGATGGTGAAGCATCTCAACACATGACATTCAACTAGAAGGATTTCAATGGACTTTAAGAGAATGAAGATGGAATACAAGTGGATTTGGGCGATGATAACATATATCCAATTACTAGAACAAGATCTATCTCTTTCTGCATGACATTAAGTGATGTTCTTGAGTTGAAATATGTCTTGTATATTCTTACTTTAACTAATAATGTTCTTTTACTTTGATCCATGCAGAAAAGTATTAAGTGTATGGCTTAGTTTGATGATAAACAAGTCATCATGATAGATCATAAGTAGAAGAATAATCAATTCTTACGCTTAGATATGTGAGAAAGGTGACTTGTATAGGTTTCTTGAAGATTGGGTGAAGCATGGTACTTTAGCTCATGCTTGTGATAAACAAGAGAGATTTGATTATTTGCAATATAGATCAATGTCACCCTTGGAGGACATAATGAAGGGATTGCTAGACTTTAAGATAAAAAATGTGGTTGTGTGTAAAGGTTATACACTCAGTAAGCGAACAAAGATTAATTTTTGATGCAGTGAGGATATATTAAGAGAGATTATTGATCTGATTTGTCATATTCATGTGGACCTATGTCATTAGCTTCTGTGATATGTAAGATTTAGATTTATGTTTTATTTATTGATGATTCCTTAATAATGACTTGGATTTACTTTATGAATACCAAGGATGAAGGATTCAATAACAATTTAAAAGCTCTTGTGGAGAGGCAAGGAGGTAAGACATCAAAGTGCTGAGCTATGACACTCTAGGAGAAGACACCTCCAAGTACTTTCATGCATTTTGTAGAAACAATATTCAAGAGGGTGCTAGCACTACCTTAGAAATCACAATATAATTGAGTTGTATAGAGGAATAATTAACCCGTCATTGTGATAACCAAAGATTTAATCCATGAATTGGATTTAACCATGTGTCCTCGATTTAACTTCAATTTTATTGAAATAAGATTTAAAATGTATCAATATCTCTATATATTATAATCTAAAGTACCATTGTAATCTAATGATTCCCAAATTCAAATTTCCTATAAATTTGAGGAAAACTTCTACTCGTTGTGGACACTAGTACCCATGTTCCCAACATTTCCAAGTTTAGAAATTTACTAAGTCTCTTTTTCACAGATATTTAAATAATTATCACAAAACAGCATTGGATATCCTAACGTTATAATGTTGTTGTACTACTAGCTTTTACATGGTCACAACAAAATTTCAGTGCAATAAATTTATCTTCTGTAAAGAATCATCCATAAAAATCCCCAAGTCATTTCACACTTTTTCTGTTTAATATATATATATATATATATATATATATATATATATAAAATAATAATCCATAAAAATCCCCCAGTCATTTCACACTTTTTCTGTTTATATATATATATATATATATATATATATATATATATATATATATATATATTATTCTGTTAAATTATATATATAAAGATCGTTTAATCAATTTGTCCAAGCCACGCCTCGCCTGCTATCTCATGTCTACTACAAAGTCTAACAAAAGTTCAAATGATTCTGTAAGCAATATATCCATACGATCATAGATTCAAAACTGAACACAAACTGAGTCAAATGAAACAGTGAGTGATATTTGACTCCACATTCGAGTGATAGATAATGCCGGTCAAATCAAACAATTACTCCGCATCGTAGCATTATGTCTTATGATATTGAGCATGACAAGATCTTGCGTTAAAACGCCATGAGAATCCGGCCGTGATATTCATATGATATTGAGTGAATATTACCTGCTATATTGTTAAATGTGCTTAGTCTATATGTTTTAGATTGGGTTATTTTTCATAATATTATTAGTTTAATTTTATTTAAAAATTATTAATTATTAATTATTAAATTATTTTGGTTATTTTGGTCATTTTGTAGATTTGAATGATTAAGTCTGTGTAATTTTAGTGTTTTTAAATTTTTGAAGATGTTGAATCCATTTTTACATTTAGAAATACAATTTAAAAAATAAAAAGTATGATTTTCTTCAAATTTATATTATCCAATTTTAATAAAAAAATATCAAAACTTAAAACATTTAAACAACCCAAAAATTCATCCCTATCTTAAAAACTAATCACAAATATGTTGATTATTTTATTATTTCAAACTTAGATTAAAACCCATTTAACATTTTCAACTAAAATTTAATAAAAAAAATAATTCATAAACTTAAACTGCCCAAAATTTTAAGCCTTAATTTAAAGTCTAAAGAAAAGAGAATATAGACTCAAATCACCATCCCAAATATCAATAACTATAAAGTCCTATGCACAATCAATGTAATGTATGTTTATAACAATGTTATATAAAGTCCTATGAAATGTAATTTATGTACTTTTTACAATAATAACTAAAGGATTTATACTATTTTTTCATATTTACAAATTTATTATAACTATAATATTATATGGAAAAAAAAATAATATGATGTATATGTTTTGTATAATAATATGACAAAACTATTTTTATATATTTACAAATATCAATAATTTCAAAGTTATTAATTTGGTTTAACTTGGATAGTTAGTTGGGAGGAATGTTATCCTCCCACTTAAGTTCAATTCGTATAAGTGACATGTTGAATTTTTAATGAGGATATAATTGTAATGATTTTGATGAACTTAAGCCCTAAAGATTTTAGGGAAAAAGACATATCAACTTGACATTATACAAAAAAAAAATTCTATTTGATAAATTCACCTATTGAAAAGTATGAGAGATGTTCAAACTTACTGACAACTTTATACCTCTTGGTGTCATAATGATTTAGTATTTAAGATAATAACAAATGATGAAAGTGCAACTTTCTTTTGTAGGCATATGCATTACTTGTACTCATATTATTCGAAAAAATAAAACATTCAATATGTATTTTGCTACATTACAACTTAACTAATGTAATGCTAAGTGGAGGTATTATGCAATTTGTGTTGAACTAGAATTTTGTTATTTCGTGTAGATTTATGTCACCCGATTCAAGTGAAAAAACAAAAATGCAGAACAATTAGATAATACCCGATATTTTCTGGTCCGACAAGTAAAAGTGTGGTTGTTGTTCTTCCAACACGGAGATTAGGTTGTTAGGCAACGAAAGCATAAACCAAGAAAGATTTAAATAGCAAAGAAAACAAGAACAACAATCACACAATGAACACAATGTTTACGTGGAAAAACCCTTTTAAGGGAAAAAGCCATGGGGCAATGCTAATCAATATTCTTATTATTCAAGGGAGAATTGCAACAACCAAACACAGGCTTACAACCATCCTCTCACTCTCTTCCCATGCATTGCGCTACACTACATTGATTTCTTTTCTTACACCTTTATGAGTATGCTACATATATAGGATCTGTTATACAACTAAGCAAACTAGTTACACCCAGATCCACCAATTACACGAACTGATGACTCTAGTGTGCATGCATGCACTTTTCATTTTTAGTTGATACGGTGTGCATGCATCCGCATGGGAAATTAGTTGGCAGTTTCAACAATTCCACCTTGACAAAAATTTACCTGATATATCATGCCCTAATTAATTCAACACCTTTTTTGCAAGCCAAGAGAAGTTAAACACCATCGTAGCTTCTCTAACAAAACTAGTTCCATGAACATGTATGCAGAATTCACTTTTGTATGGAACTATTTTAGAGCCACTCCCTCTTCATCAACAACCTGTCTTACAAAATGGTACTTAATAGAAATATGCTTTGTCTTACTGTGATAAGATGAATTTCTAGCCAAATGAATAAAACTTTGACTATCGCATAATACTTTCACCTTATCTTGCATCCTTCCAAACTCATGAACCAAACCTTTTAACAAAATTTCCTCTTTGCATGCATGAGAGGAATCCATATATTTTTCCTCAATAGTGGATAAAGAAACTATGTTTTGATGCTTTGACATCCAACTGATAGGTCCTCCTACAAGAGTAAAGACATATCGTGGAGTGGATCTCCTTTTGTCCAAGTCACCTAGAAAATATGAATTGACATAATTGCAAAATTAATCACTGGAACCATCATAGGTGATAGAATAATTAATTGTACCCCTAAGATACCAAGGTACCCATTTCATTGTTGCCCAATGCTCTTTACCTGGATTTTCCATGTATCTACTAACAACACCAACTGCATGTGAAATATCTGGTCTAGTACTCACCCTCGCATACATCAACCTTCCTACTACATTAGCATATAGTACATGAGACATATAATCCTTTTCTTCGTGACTATTAAGATTCCCTTGGATACATTTAGTACTCAACCTTGAGCTCTACACTTATAACCAACATAATCTAGAACTCCCAAATATTTTGAGTTATTTCTAAGTTCATGTACATGCCTCACATATGTTAATGTTCTTATAGTATGATGATACATTTTAATCTAGATGCTACCAGCCCCAACAATTTTACAAGAAAAATAATTTCCCATAAAAACAAAACCATCATCAATAGATCAGTAAGTTGAGAACCAATTTCTATGAAGACACATGTGGTTGGATGCACTAGAATATAATAACCAATGTTGATGTTGATGTAAAATATCACAAGTAGATAATACCTCATCAACCATACCTGAACCTAAAACTGAACATGAGGAACTGGAATTTGTGATGAAGAATAGTGTATGGAAGACTTATGAATGAAAGCATTGCGAGATCCAAAACTAGAAGTTATCCCAGATGGAGGGAGAAGACTATGATGATTGTTTGTTCCAAGTAAACTAGAGATACTTCTACATCAACCATTATATCATTCGAAATATCCAAGGGATGGAGTTTACATCAAATGAATGCAAAGACTATTCTCCAAAATAATTGAACAAAGAGCGTATCAAGAGGAACCTCAAGGTTTTGAGGTATACTGGAAAGAAACCCTTGTATGCATACAAAAGAAGAAAACTTGGTAGAGGACCTCCAATGCAGAGAAGAAGCATGGTGAAAAATTTCTATATTATATCAGAATGGTTACTCAGAACTCCAGAATGATGGTTTTCCAATCCATGACAAAGATCTCATGATGAAATAAGAAGTGCCACATGGATATGTTCCAGTTTGAACATTGCCACAAAGTTATGAGCTAGCAGGAAACAAAAGAGTTGAATTCAACTATGATAAAATATAATGGTCAAAGTTATATGAAGCCTTCAGAGAAAACCAGTGTTCCAGAAAGACCGAAGTACATTGAGATCAAGAATTACATTCGCTGTGATGAAGTCCATAAAAGAGAAGTGGTTCTCCAATATATATATATATATATATATATATATATATATATATATCCACACATGAGCAGATAAGCAGACATTTTGGTAAAGCCTCTGTCCAAGATGAAAGAGTTTGCGTACTCAAGATGGAGCTCGTGGAAACAACTTCCTTATTGAAAAAGGAAGAAGATGAATCCTAGGTTGGGAGGGAGCACTGATGTGTTATTGACTTATGGACAGTCATTTTTAGGTTCAAAAAATGGTCCAGGATGACCAGTTCCTTTCCAGTTTGGAAAGTGGTTTGATATTTATGACGGACAGGCATTTTCCATTTCGGAAAATGGTCTAGATTGAACGATAATTTTTGTAATGAAAATGTTTCAATGGACTGTTGATGTACCATAGACAACGATTCCCCTTGTGGTTAACATAGGGAATGGTCTAGGATAGTCTCTCTTCTTGACGATCACTCTTAATTGTGGTCAAGAAGACTGGTCTACCTCATCCGAAAGTCATTCTTTCGAAGCTCATAGTTGTGAGCAGTTTTGAAGAATGGTTAGTTTTGGAGATTGGTGCAGGACAATCATTTCCTTTGGAAATGGTCCGGACAGTCATTCCCTAGGGAAGATTCATTCTCTCCAGGATGCACCTTTTTTAGTGCCAGAGGAATGGCCCAAATAGGTGAATGGTCGAGGTTCAAGAATTAGGGAAAGGAATTCCTTAGGGCAGATTCATTCTTTCCAGGTTGCACTTTGTTTAGTGCCGGAGGAATGGACCAGATAAGTGAATGGTCTAGGCTCAGAAATCAGGACAATTATTCTTCCTTTCTTGAGAAGAATAGTCCAGATATATCATCATTGATGTTCTACTTTCTGAGGGTAGATGCTCTTCCATACCTCACATATGTGAGTGGAAGAATGGCCCAAATGATTCAGTTTATATCATAACAATGTTTTCTGT
>JZKD02S0344425.1:275805-289184 GCA_000966675.3 Picea glauca
GATCGATGTTGCAGTATCACAGGTTCATTTTCTTAGTTCTTGAAACAAATAACGATGAGCTAACATATGATTACAAAATATTCTCAGTAGGTATTCTTTTCTATCGACTTGAACATTTTATAACATAGCTTATTTCAAGAATGTAAAGGGCAGATCATTGATTTGTGTGGAAAAAATTCAAAATATTATAAGAGATCATGATCTTGTAACTTAATTATTTCATAATAATGTCCATTGAGTAAAATCAGTTGAATATTTGTTGTCCTATGAATATTTTTTCCTTGAGGCTCTTGGTACATTTATCCCATCCCCGACTTTATTTTTTTTTTCAATTATGGTAAATAAATAGTTTATTTTGTCTCTAGCATGTACATGTCGAAGTAGAACATCAAATTTTAGTTTTCCTTTGACTATGTTGAGTATTGTGTAAATAAAAAGGTTTACAGAGAACATATGCACACTAATTTTCATGTTATATTATGGCACCACAAGCTCCTAAGCTTGATTTTTAAGGATAAATACTATTCCCAATTAGTTTGGGTGACAAGATAGATATCTGCTCCTTGGTCCTATGAGCTCAAATTTATGAAATTTGTATTTTTATCATCATGAATTGTCCATTATGAGAGTGAAAAATAATATTTTCAGAATAGATCATTTCCTTTAATGAATTAGGTATTTTGACTAGTATGTTTTCCTCCTTATTGAAGTTTGAAGGTGTCTTTTGAAGCTCTCTTAACTGAAATTTAACCTTATTAATATGATTTCTCATTCTATTAGTCCACTATTTGAATGATTGGATGCAACATATTGACTTGGAATGATTCATTGTTTTTATTGGTTTTATCTTGATATGACCTTATTTTATTTTTTTCATGAAGTTCGTTGGTTTGGTTGCCTTCACCTTGATCTCGCTGGAGGTTTTACATCATGATGTTCTCGTTTTATATAGAATTGGAATTTTTGGCTATTAAATGAGAAACTACATCTAATATCAGTCATGAAACTCTCAATGGATCTACTCAAGGCACTAATCTACAATATTTTTGGAGTTATGTCAAGAAGGCTCACAAAGAATGATTTTTCCAAAACTTAGACAAGAACACAAACCATATAGAAGGATCCCATAAGACACATGAGTTGATTTCATACATCCAAATTGGTATGGTTCCCTATGTTTAAAAAGGCATTATATTGTTTATTTAGAGTCCCATGCCAGACTGGATACAAGCTTTACCTATGTTTTATATTGTGAGATATCTACAAACATGCTCTTCTAGGAGGGAGTTACCTTACTCAACATTGCTTTTGGTTAGATTGTCTAACAGTTAAATATTTATGCTTGAAAATGGATATTGAATCAATATGCATCAGTGGTATCTAGTTTCATTAATTTTATTCATGTTTCAAATGTATGTAGATCCCTCTCGTAGAATTTTGTGCTCTTTCGAAGAGAAGGACACATCTTGAAGAAGACAAATAACTTCAGAAAATTATAAAATAATGAGACATGTTGCTTGGGAATTTTATTCGCAAACCTATTTTTATAGTATGTTCTCAATTCCCCTCACATGATCTTCTTAAACTCTTTCATTTATAAAAATATTGCGTTGAATTCAATCTCATACCCTGAATGGTTTGTCTATGTAAGAAAAAGTGTAGAGTTGGTATCACATGCATGATTTGAACTAGTGAAGCAATGAGCATGTTACACTGTAGAATATGTTTTGGAGCTAGAAGAGGTTGAGAGTGAGTGAATATATTGCATGGCTAGAGAAAATTAATATGATACGTAACATATGGAAGCTCTAGACATCCCTTACTTCATGGAGCACAAGGATGAAAAGATGAGTTGATTGTTTTCAAAAAATCATGATGAGAGATGCAATTCTCGGTCAATGCTAGCAACAAATTCAATCTGAATGAAAATAATACATGTATAAACTTTTACATGGATTAGTATTTTCAAAAGGATGCAATTTTTTTGTTTTTTGGGATGCATAAACATTTTAAATTTGTTGGAAACACTTACATTCATGATCTATTTATAGGTTTAATTTCTTTCCCAACTGCATATATTTGATCACCATCTATCCAAGGTTTCATTTTTCAGTCACAATGGGTTTTGGACCGAGTTCTTCTAATTCTAAATATGTCTCTTCTTTGTCTTTCCTCATCATCTTGTCCCTGGAGACAGATCATTCTTGAATTTATGGTTGTATTATAATTCCTAATTATATCTGATGACATATAGGTCTCTCACCTCTTTTTCTCTTTTGCAGGAAACACCTTTGCAATGAAAACAAGCTCAAATTAGCTTGCATCTCTTTCCTATCTCGTGAGATGAACTTGGGTTATCTGTTTGAACATGAATCTGAACTATCTTGGAATCTTGTGATAAAAATGAAACCATGACTTAACATTGTGGTTTCATAAAAAATCACTCTTGCATATGGGATAGTGAGCATATCCTATGTAATGAGGGAACCATCCACACAATAAGAAACTTCTCAAATGAAAGGCTAAGTGTCAAATTATAAATGATAGAAATCAAAAGGGATAACCTTATTTATCCAGGTGCAACAAATATTCAAATAAATATCAATAGCTGGTAGTCATTCCCTATTAGGATAGAAGGCCACCGCTTTCCCCATACACCAGATGTTAGGCATGTACTAAATAAACTGGGAAGTAATGGGAAATAAAGATTGACCAGACTAGGGGAAATGCATATATATCCTCCTGGGATATGGACACTTGGCCATGGACACTAAATGGAAGCGAAGAAAATTCTGTAATATTGTGGTGACTCCATCGGGGCTATGGACACTCATGTAATATATACATATATATATATATATATATATATATATATATATATATATATATATATGCACCCGATGAAAATATTTTTATATCCCAAACCTATATCAGCCCCATGAAAGAGATACCAACCTGAATCATCGATGCAATTTAAGGAAATAAATTTCACCATCATTCAACCTCTATTTACAATAGATGATCTCTAATAGCCAACATGCAAGCATCACCAATGAACACACCACAGTGGAATATTTCAAGTAACTATTTCACATCAATTCCAGGATTTCCGATCTTTAAAGTAATTATATGAGCCTCTCTTTGTTTTTCTCATGAGTTAAGGAAGACTAGCAGATATTTTAGCTTCACCCAGTGTGTCTTCATTTGTTGTGCACACACAACAACCTCCCTATTTTCTGCTCTTATATTTTCTCTAAGAGAATAAATCGGGCCCCCCTACTTAAATTTTACACTAGAAATACTCTAAAAAATTCTCATGCAAATGGAAAGACTTTCTTCCTACACTCCACACTTTACCATTTGTAGTGTTTCTTCAAATCACTCTGACCATACAATTTTGGTGAGTTCCTCCTTTCTTCGCTGACACACAAATATTTACCATTGGAAAAGTTCATGTGATCAATGATGGTATACCATAGATATTCACACTATTGTATTTGACGCACACAATGTAAGTTTTTAAGCCTATGAATTAAAGCAATGCATACATATTCTTAAGCAAAATAGAAATTAATCAATGGCTCATACACATAGTACACATAGATTTACATTGTAAACCCTTAACCGGGAGAAAACCAACCTTCTTTGGTGTCACACCTTTCAACTCTTCATTGTATTAATTTCACCATTCACAATACCATATATACAATGTCTTAGGTATTCCGTAGATACAAAAACCTAATCCATTAATCCGGGATTAAGTTAGAAAATCCGGTAAAATAGAAAAAACCTCCCCCAAAAATATTTTGAGGTGTTTCCCCGAACGTTGTGCATAACCAAGGGGGGCCAAACCTGCCCCCCCAAGAAATATCCTAGTGCACATGACACTAGAAGCTAAGGAAGTTGGGATCGTCAGATGTAGTTATCGAATCTGACATAGCCACACACACACATGCAAATAATATAACACATACACAACATCTTCGCATTTGTTGTCTTTTTTCCATACAGAGGTTCATAGGATTACATAATCAACAATCCAGGGCAAGAATTGCCATTGTTCCTCTACACTAGGAGAACTTCTTTGTTCTTACAGACTTTTTCAATGAATCTGTACATTCTTCAAAGTTTCAACCTTTTCTAGCAACACCTTTTTTTCTTCAACCATGTCTCTCACAAAGTGATACTGAATATCAATATGCTTTGTCTTCAAATGATAAGAAGGGTTCTTTGCCAGGAATATTGCACTCTAACTATCACAATATAATCTCACTACTTGTTGTACCAACCCAATACTTGAACATAATCTCTCTAACCATACCACTTCCTTGCTTGCATGAGTGGTTGCCATGTATTATGCTTCTATAGTTGAGAGTGCCATTACATCTTGACATATTATCATCCAACTGATTTCTCCTCCAAATAGGTTAAACACATACCCACTTGTAGAAATTTTGCGATCCATATCTCCAGCCCAGTCTGCATCAACAAACCCATGTATATCCAATACTCTGTCAAATCCAGGTCTTCCTTAGTAGCACAATCCATAACTGGTAGTGCCACACAAATACCTAAAGACCCTCTTTACTGTTGTCCAATGCTCCTTCCCTGGTTTTGACATATACCTGCTCAAAACTCCCACTGCATATGCAATGTACGGTCTAGTACAGACCATTCCATACATCAAACTGCCAACTTCACTGGCATACAGAACATGGGACATGTTCTCTTCTTCTTCCTATGTCTTGGGACAGTGATCCGTGGATAAATTTACACCTATAGGAATAGGAACCTTGACCAATTTACTTCCATGCATATTAAACCTCTGCAATATCATCTCAACATATTTTCTCTGATTCAACCAGAGTTTCCTATTTGCACGATCTCTTTTAATATCCATTCCCAAAATGAAGTTAGCATTACCGAGATACTTCATGTCAATTTTTGAGGATAATTGTGATTTCACCTCCTTGATAACATCCATGTTATTTCCTACAAACAACATGCCATCAACATACAACACTACATAAATGAAGTGATTACCAACCTACTTGGAATATACACAATGATCAACCTTGCTTCTTAAAAATACCAATACAAGGATGTATGTGTCAAAATTTTGGTACCACATACTAGGTAATTGATTCAGACCATATAGTGACTTCTTTAGCTTACAGACCAACTCTTTCTTTCCTGTCACTACAAATCCTTCTGGATTCTTCATGTAGATTTGTTCTTCCAGATCCCCATGTAGGAATGTTATCTTCACATCCATCTATTCCACTTCAAGATCAAAAGAAACAACAATAGATAAACGAAATCTAATAGAATTTGATTTGGCAACAAGAGAAAAAATCTCACCAAAGTCAATTCCCTATACCTGGGAATAACCTTTTGCTACTAACCGAGCTTTGCGTTTCTCCACTTTTCCTTCTGCATTAAACTTCTTCTTAAACAACCATTTGCTACCAACATATTTTCTTACAAATGGAAACTCAACTAGATCCCATGCCTCATTCTTATCCAAGGAATCCATTTCTTCAACCATGGACTTCTTCCAAAGTTTACTATCCTTGGAATTCATTGCTTCCCTGATAGTTATAGGATCATCGTCAGTAATAGATAAAGAAAAATTAGAACCAAAATTAGGTGGACTATGCCTTTCTGGTTGTCTTTTTTCCCTCACTAATCTCCTCAATACTGTGGTATGAGGTTCTTCTTCTTCTTCTTCATCTTATTTAGTTGATTCATATTTTGCATCATCCAACTCAAACTCTATTTTCTTAGGATCTTCTTTCCTTGGTAGGAATTCATGTTTGGAAACATCTTTCGCCTCTTTAAAAAACATACTGATTGTAAATAGTCTTCTTATTTTTCGAGTTCCAAAGCTTATAACCTTTCACACCATCTTTATAACCCATAAAGATACACTTTTGATCTTTATTATCCAGCTTATTCCTATTTTCCTTTGGAACATGTACATAAGACACACAACCAACCACTCTAAGATGTTCAAGAGAGGGTTTTTTACCAGTCCATACCTCATGTGGAGTTTTATCATCCAGCACTGATGAGGGTGATCGATTGACCAGGTAACATGTTGTACCCACTGCCTCTGCCTAGAATTCTTGTCCTAAATCGACACCACTAAGCATGCTCCTTGTTTTCTTCATCAGTGTCATGTTCATCCTTTCTGCAACTCCATTATGTTGAGGTGTGTATGGATTAGTATTCTTCCATTCTATACCACTCTTCTTATAAAATTCTTCAAATTCATTTCTGCAGAATTTTCCACCATTATGTGTCCTCAATAACTTTATTTTCTTCTCTGTCTAATTTTCTACCAGAGCCTTAAGCTCTTTAAATTTATCAAATACCTCAGATTTATTTCTAAGAAAATAAATCCATGTATTCCTTGAGAAGTCATCTATGAATGAAACATAATACACATATTTACCTAGTGATGGAATAGACACAGGTCCAAACACATCAATGTGTATCAACTGTAAGATTCCCTTTTCTCTTATAGCACCAGATGGAAATATTACTCGATTATGTTTACCATATATGAAATGTTCACAGAAATCAAAATCCAGAGTGAAATTAGACATACCTTCAACCATACCTTTATTGTGTAGTGTTAAAATGACCTTTTCTCCAATATGCCCCAATATTTGATGCCACAACATGGTCTTCTTTCGAGGGACAATGTTGGTCTTGTCTTCTTTATTTCTCTGCTCAGGGACAACAAAATTGTTACACCCATTATTATAAGTGCTTCCCAACAAATTATACAGAGTTCCACACCAAACTCCCTTCATCAACACCATTGCTCCTTGTACCATCTTGCAAGTGCCCTTTCCCAATACATTATCCAGTCCTTCATCATCCAACTTTCTTACATATATTAGGCTCCTGGCTAGTTTTGGAATACGCAAAACCCCAGGGAGAGTTATAATCCTTCCATATTTTAGAAACAGCTTAACCCTTCCACGTCCCATGATTTTGGTTGTCGAGTCATCTCCTAGGAATACATCACCACCATTGTATTTTTCATATTCACATAACCACTCCTTGTGAGGATTCATGTGATATGACGCACTTGAGTTGATCAACCATGCACCATGTTCTACTTGTGTGCCTATAGATTCTAGGTTAACATCACCTCCTTCTTCAATGGAGGTTTTCACATCTATGGAAGAGGTATTATCAAATCCCTTTGGTTTATCAGCCTTCTTAGACTTGCAATCTTTCTTATAATGCCCTGTTTTACCACACTTCCAACGTTTCCTCAAATATTTTCCCGAAGACTTAAATGTACCTGTAGATTTATATACCCCCCCCCCGAAGACTTACTAGGATTCCTGTCTTGGGTATGACATATTACAAATAAATCATATGTTCTCTGATTATCCATGATTTTTCGCTTCATCTCTTCAGATAAAAATGATGAAACTACATGCTTATACTTCAATGTAGATTGAGTGGTACTACCAATTTCTACAACCAAATTATCCCAAGAGTCTGGCAAAGAAGATAACAAAGTAATAGACTTACCTTCTTCTGCAATCGTAATGTTAATAGAGACAAGTTGACTTACCAGAGTATTAAAGGCATTTAGATGTTCTATCATAGAATATCCATATTTCATCTTAAGATGATACAACTTCTTTTGAAGAAACAACTTGTTTACTAGGGACTTTGATTGATACAAATTCCCTGACTTATCCCATAGTTCCTTGGTTTTAGATTCTCTCGAGACATTTAACAACACTGGATCTGCTAGACAGAGTCGAATAATACTCCTTCCTCTTCTATCCAACTTCTCCTAATCTTCCTTCAACATACCAGTAGGTTGTGTGCTAGTAGTTTGTGTACTAGTAGGTTGTGTACCAATAGACTCTGTGCCAGTAGAATGCGTACCAGTAGGTTGTGTACCAGGATCCACAATGATCCATTGTTATTTTTCTATAAGAAGTTCCTCCATATTGAGCTTCCATAGCTCAAAGTTTTACCGTTGAACTTCTCTATCTCGATTCTACAAGAGCTCGTCGTTCCTTTTTCTACACTCGAATCACCAATGCAAAATATCCCATTGAACCCAGTTTTATCATAGACCCAAGATAAACTTGATCTATCAAGATCGAGCCAAACCCTCAGCAACAAAGGTGTCCATCTCAAGACAAAAAAGAGCTCTGATACCACATGTAAGTTTTTAAACCTGTGAAGTAAAGCAATGCATACAAATTATTAAGAAAAAAGAAACTAATCAATGGTTCATACACATAGTACACATAGATTTACACTGGAAACCCTTAACCAGAAGAAAACCAACCTTCTTTGGTGTCACACCTTTCATCTCTTCATTGTATTAATTTCACTAGATTCACCATACAATATGTACAATATTTTAGGTATTTCGTACATACCAAAGCCCTAATTGCTTAATCCAAGATTAATCTAGAAAATCCACTAAAATAGAAAAATATCCCCCAAAAAAATTCGGGCCACTTACCTGAACCCTGTCGGCTCCAGGCTACCACTCATAGATGAAATTTGCATGTAACCAGGGGGGGAAACCTGGCCCCCCTTGGGACCCCCTAGGAAAACGCCTAACACACATGACACAAAGAGCAAAGGAAGTTGGGATCGTCATACACAGTTGTTGAATCTAACACCCCCCACACACACATGCAAATAATATGACACATACCCAACACACAACCTTACACCAATGTACTTCATTTCACATTTGTCAATGCATTACCTATCGAAAAAATTTCTCTCTCTCTCTCTCTCTCTCTCCAATGCACAGCTTGTTGACGAGTTCTCCATTTTCTGTCAGTGATGCACCAGTATAAGGATGTCAAACCCTCATCAACACTGATTATATTGTGGTTCTTCTTTCTCTCTCTAACATTAATCTGGTCCATAAGACACACCTTCATCTCGAGACCTCTTCTATTCTCCTTCGACTCAATTCCTTCTCACTTCTCCCGTCATTCAGATTCCTGTCATTTCCAGTGAGTGATATTTCTACACCTGACTATATAACTAATGATTGATCACATACCTCACCTGATCTACTTCATGTTGTGGTCATAATTAATTTTTTTGTGTTGCCATTGGCTTCCATTGTGCGTACCATATCAACTTGTTTACTTTGCTCTTCTTGATTTTATGACTAACTATGATCATGAAAGTGTCGTCTCTAATTAAATGTGTTAATTTACACATATTTAGTTCTTGCGCTAGCTATGAAACACATCTTAGAAGAAAATTGTTCCTCCCATCTCTTAAACAATGTTAATTTCTTAGAACATCGATTGGTCGTTTCAAAAAATTTATATTTTTGTGCCACTAACACGTTAACTCAACTCCAATGGCCTATACAACACAATTGACACAAGAACTCACAAAACCAAATTGGGTAAAAACAACAGCAAGAACGAGACCCATACTTTCAAATTCCTTTAAGTGCATTTTTTTGGCATTCTTCAAAGTGTACTTTTCATGCCTGGAACAAGACAACTATGTGATTTATATGATTATGTATCCAATGTAACTCACACATTCCAAATACGAGACTAAAGAGTGCTAAAACGATTGCCAAGGATTTCTAGCCCAAGCCAACCCTGTTAGTTGTGACATCGATGGAATGTTTGAATAGCATGATAAAATATCTCATCTGAATCATATTCATGTGCTCTTCACGTCACATAAAATGGAACCTTAATTAGACATCGTATGAGAAAGTTATGGACTTTTGAACTCAAGCTCTTATTGTTGCTTGTTGAAAAAAGGGACTCAATTTTTTATTTATTTATATTCCTTTAAAGGAGTTATTGAGAACTTCTCTAGACACAAAGGAGGAGTTATTGGGAACTTCTCTAGACACAAAGGAGGAGTTCCCACAAATTTCTCCGGAAGAGTTCCCACAAAGTTCTCTAGAAGCAAAGGAGGAGCTCCCACAAAGTGCTCTGGAAGAAAAGGAGCAGTTCCCACAAAGTGCTTCAGAAGTTGTTGAAAAGTGTTGTGGAATTTGTTGAAAAGTGCTTAAGAAGCTAAGGAGGAGTTCCCACAAAGATCTTTGGAAGAAAAGGAGGATTCCCCATGAACTTCTTCGGAAGAGTTCCAACAAAGTGTTATAGATGAAATGGAAGAGTTCCCACAAAGTTCTCTAGAAGTTGTTGAAAATCCTCCAGAAGTTGTTGAAAAGTGCTCTGGAAGTTGTTGAAAATTCCTTCGAAAGTTGTTGAAAATTTCTCTGGAAGCTAAGGAGGAGTTCCCACAAAGTGCTCCAAAAGCAAAGGAGGAGTTCCCACAAAGTGCTCTGGATGCAAAGGAGGAGTTCCCACAAAGTGCTCTAGAAGTTATTGAAAAATTCTTTGGAAGTTGTTGAAAAATCCTCTGAAAGTTTTTGAAATTTTCTTTGGAAGGAAAGGAGGAGTTCCCACAATCTGCTCCGGATCCAAAGGAGGAGTTCCCATTAATTTCTTGGAAATAGGGACACGACCCTACCAAAATTCCTTTCAAAATTTGGCCATAAATTTTGACTCTGATTCTCGTTTCGTGTGTTCATTATACCATTGGGGTCTTTCCAATATCTACGAATTTCTAGTTATTTGATTTGAGAAATTCCTAACCAATTGTTTACATTTTTCAAGATGATTATTTAGCACAGTGTCAACAGCCTCGAAGAACATAGCACCTCAACTCTGAGCAGAAGAACCAGGGGCCAAATTTAGGGAAGCATAGGAAAACTTTCAATTAATTAATGCTTCAGTTCTATAGGTTCAAATGTATGGTTTTAATAGTTTATTTTGAGGTTACTCTAATGTCACTCATCTAGTGCATGTTGGATGGTGCCACGTACTAATGCCAAAGGAAGGATGCTGCCACATACTAATGTTGGGATCATATAGTGTGTGAGAGAATAAAACCATGAAGACACAAATGCCACACATCAATGAAATCCTTCTAGTGTTCAACATTACCCTTGAAAATGCGATATACATCCAAAGATGATAGAGCAACAACAACAACAGATGTCACAACAACAAAAGAGAAACGAAATGGAACTAAATTCAAATGGTTGAAGAGGATGTTTGAACCCCATCATGATCGACTATCAAAATTGGATAATGAATACTTTCCCATGTCCATACCAGTGTTCATGGTGGGGGAGGGGTGCTATGTATAGATGCTAAGATGGACCACCAACACTAAAAGACCAAATTAAAATTGTAACTGCATATTATACATTATATCATAAATATTCATTTTGTCCTTATTCTCTCATCATCACGAAAGGGATAAGGAAAAAAAATTGTAAATGAAAGGTCACGGGGAAGGAGGAAAACCAAGAGTGACATTGAACTCCAATAAATATGGGAATTATATCCAAGAAAGGGGCTTTTTTGGGCTCTTCAAGCATTGTACATTTTCTGAACTATTTTGGGAATGCGGTGTTAACTAAAATTGAGAAGCCATCCTTGGAGTTTTCATGTACTATTACCGAAACTGTTAATGAGCAGAAGTCGGTTTGACCAAACTATTTTATGGAGAGCTTTGATTCTTGTGTTGTATGTATTGTGGACTATTCCTTTACATTTTGTTGAGCACTCAAGTTGTGTAAAAATGTACTTCATATTGTATATTATTCTTATGTATGATAGTTGCATTCTTATTTCTGTTCTTCGAAGATTTTTTTTCTAAATTTGTCGGAATAGATCTGTAAACGATTGTTTAAATGCTAGACTACTATCTGTTTATAATTGTTTATTCATATTCATGTCTTTTCTCTATGTGAACTATTTCCGATGCCCTCAATAGGAACATGGTTGGTTCTATGTTTACTTTCTGGTTACCTTAGTTCCGTCCGGATGCATGCATCTTAGATTAGTTCCATTTCATTCTTTAGCTTAGGACACCTTCATTAGTGAGCCAGGTCGCAATCGGTAAACTCAAAACCAGAAATGGTTGTCGAGCCAGAAGATGGATTCCCTGTTCCAAACTGTGAAAGCTTTGATTGGGACTTCTTATAGGGGATAACCCCTATAGTTGACAAAGGACGATTTTACACACATCAACACACTAGTCTTTTGAAATTTTCAATTAAAATATTACAATATGTTACAAAAAAATATACAATTTGCAGTAAAACATTTATGTTTTATATACTCCGTAATTCCTTATAAAACACTTTTAATCTATCTATCTATCTATATTAATCTAACTATATATCTTAATATATAGAATATTATAAAACATTATATTCTCTACTACGATGTATAGTATTTATCTACACTATTGACTTGTTTTTTATAGATAATAAATAAATTTATCACATAGAGATTTCTTGATAGCTAACAAATAAATCTAAGACTTATATTAAGAAGCAATTAAGTTCAACTTTCACACTTTCATTACCATTATAGAATTAAAAAGTTTTAATATTGACCATTTGAATATGGATTTTTCATTACTATTATAGAATTAAATTTTTTTAATATTAACCATTTGAATATGGATTTAGAATTTAAAAGTTTTAATATTAATCATATGAATATGGATTTTTCTCTAGTTTTGAAAATACAAAGAGTTTTTTATTCCAGCTATCAATTTAGGTTAAATTGCCGAACAAAAAAATTCAAATAGTATTAGAATGTCAACATCGATACTCAACCATGCGATTAATTAGAATTAGAATTTTTTCTAATTAAGTTCCAAAATAAAATGGAGAAAAGTTCGTTACGTATATAATCACCTCATTAATTTTTTGTTTCGTTTCTTGTTATTAAATTGTAGTTGATGCTAAAGAATTATCATCGTTCAAATTCCATTCTTCATAGATAAGAGTATAAAAGTGACTACAAATGCCATGATAATGCTAAGTCAAATCAAATAGTGAGTATTCTTCTTTAGACGAAATTAAGGTCCAAAAACAAAAAATCAATGTAATCAATGTAATGTTTTGTTTTGGCCTTGTATAAAATGTAAGATAAAGTATCATGAGATGTGTAATTTATTTATGTGCTTTGTATAATAACGAAAAAAAATGATATTTTTATAAATTTATTATTAATTATAAAATTTTATGAAAAATCAATATAATTTATATATTTTGTATAATAATAATAATTTATTTTTAAGGTCACTGTCAAGTTAGACACTAAATTGGTGTATGAGACCCCCTTGTTTGTGGGATAAGGGACCTCCTCCACTCAACGATTTGATTGGTAAAGTTACATACCCTAGCCCCTCTGGATTTGAACTTGTGACCTCTTAAGAGGAAACACATGTTATTAACCATTAGGTCCACTCAGGTTGTTTCACAACATGGGAACAATGAGAACTGAATACGAGTGTCTATTTCA
>JZKD02S0344426.1:0-19078 GCA_000966675.3 Picea glauca
AATAAGAGTATATGTTATATTAAGATCCTGCTAAAGCTGATAAAAGTGTCAAAATACAGAAACATACTGGCTGCAGTTACTGGACTGCCACAACAGAGGGGAAACCAGTCCAGCCAGCCCCCAATTCACAAGTTTAAGATTGTCACTGGACCAGTAGAAAAACAAAGGTCATACTGACTGTCATCTAAACTATGAACCTAAGAAAACTTGACAAATAGCACTAAAGAGCTAAAAACCTGGTGAATAGCCTATCCACGTGGTGCAGAGGTCCTCTATCCACGGTTCTTCTTTGATATATGTCGGCTGGTCGTCCCAGCGCTTTTCCTTTTGATCATCACGCTTCGTTTCCTCAGCTTGGCCTCTTCATTCCGCTTCCTCCTGCTTCTCTTCTGCTGGTCGCTACCTTCTATCCCTTTCTGCACCTGTAACAGCATCAGGTACCTCCCCTGGAGCAGAGTCAGCTGGGTCCGAGGAGAGCTCAGAGTGCATAGTCGAGAGGAGATGAAGGAAGGTCGCTACATTTTCTTTTGTGGTCTGTAGACGATACTTGAGGTCCACGAACTGCTTCCTAAGCTCAAAAACTAAGTCATATAGGATGACCAGTCGATCTCTGAAGTGCTTGCTGTCGAGGTGGGCTGTGGGTTGGAGGTGCGCTCGTTTAGAGTCACTATATGCCGGTGGTGCACTACTCAAATTGCTCGAGGGTCCATGGAAAGACATTGTCGCTGTGAATTGCATTCGGGGGTCCTGAGGGCATCGCAGAATCTGGGCCGACCCTCGTGGGATAGTGGCCATGGAGTGAAGAAGCATAGACTGCGAAGGTGGCGGGGTGGCAGCTGTGGATGGAGTTTGAGGATGGGAGGATGAATAGGTCGAAGTGGATACTGAAGACGAGACTGGAGGTCGATGGGGCTTCCAGGGGGAGCCCCTCTTCGGCCTTCCTCTAAGCTGTTATTTCATGTGTGCAGGTGGGTGGGTATGGACGAGGTTAAACCAGAGGTGTAGAAAAACTATGGAGACAATAGCTGAGCGAGCCTGGTCCTGTTTGTGCCGTGAAGGGAGGAGCCCCTCAGACCGCATACAGGGTGTAATGACCAAAACAACAATCCAAGATATAGAAAAAACTGTGGAGGAGCAAAGGGTGGCATAAATGATCATTACCTCGACCATTACCGTGACTTAAATGAAATTAATCGCCCGAGACGGCACCAGCCCATCACATGGCTCCATGTCGCATCGGACTGTGTCCTCTCCCATCCGTCGCCACGAGGAACCCACTAACACCCCATCCGGGGAAACATATACTGAGCCAGCTTTTCAACAACACTTCTGGAGGATAGGATGATCTGGGTTCTGGGCAGAAAAGCATCGGAGATCTAGTTCTCTCCAATCAATGCCCAAATTAGCCAATTCATCTGCAACCTGATTCTCCTTCCTTCTGATGTGTGTAGGGATGATCACTTGTTGAGAATGCAATAGACCTACAATGAGATGAAAGCCATGTGTAAGCCTCCATCTTGGTGAGATGTTATCTGGGTTGAACCCGTGTAGGAGTCTGCGCAGCAAGCCAATGATGACCTGAGAGTCCCCTTCGACGATGAGATTTGTATAATTATTCTTGGAGGCCATTTGCAAACCTTTAATAAGGCCCCAGAGTTCTGTTGCATTATTCGTGGAATGCCCAAGGGGGCCTTCTCCTATGGCTAAAATGTGTCCAAGATAATTACGAAAGACCACTCCATAGCCTGCATCTCCCGGATTGCCTTTAGACGCTCCGTCAAAATTGAGTTTGAGGAAATCTTTTGGGGGAGGAGACCAAAGGGAAGGGCTACTTGGATGTGGGGTGGGAGCGGGGGAGGAGGGCATCTGAGAGGGAGGAAGAGGAGTCCAGTGCTGTAGGATAGAGAGCTCGGAGGGAGAGCAAGGTAAGTCGACATCTGACTAAAGTCTAAGATGGAGAGTTTCCAAGAGGTTGCGTTGGCATTGACGACAACAGTGACGCCAAGGGTGAGCCTTATTTCTGAAGATTCTCCTATTTTGTTCTTTCCAAATTTGCCAGAGAACATAGTCAGGTAAGAGCTTCCAAACTCTGTTGAGGTAGGGAGAGATAAAAGCCTAATCCCTCCAATTTAAAAAAGTTTCGATGACACATTCTCTGAGTTGATCCGAGGTGCACATGATTATCGCTACTTGATCCCAGACTTGTGCTGTGTAAGGGAAAGTATTGAGAAGGTGATTCAAGGTTTCCTCTGCCTCTCCACAAAGGATGCAGATAGAGGGTCCAACAAACCCCCTCTTTAGGATATTGTCCCAGGTGAGAATGCTGGAGTGTAAGACTAGCCAGAGAAAAAGGGTGATTTTCAGCCAGTGATTCAGATTCCAAATTTTCCCCCAAATCTTCCTGTCTGTGGTGTGGTATGACTTAGTCTTAATTTGATAGGCTTCCTTCATGGTGAAGGAGCCATGTGGTTTGTAACCCCACCTAAGTATGTCTTCACCAGTGCGTATAGGAACTTTCCTCTTATCCAGCATTTCTTGAAGAGGTTCTAGATCGATATGCAGCGCCAAGTTAATTCGCGCCCGATCTAGGTGCCAACAGCACCAGGTGTCCCCAATGTGGTTGTTCTACCAGTAGTCCGCTACCTTTGTTAGGCCCATGCCTGTAGCCTGGGCACAAATGTCATGGGCCCACTCCTCAGCATTTAAGGCTGGCCATTGTTGCCAGGAATCTTGCCAGAATAAAGCCGTTTCCCCATTTCTTATCTCCCAAAACGCATGCTGAGTGACAATATGCCTATTCTTCTTGGTCGTTGTCCATATTAAGGAGCCAGTGTTATCCCCATTCCATCGAATCAGGTTATTCTCTGCTTTGTTAGGGGCATATTTCTTCCTCCATAATTTAGCCCAAATATCTGTGGGGTTTTTTAACTAGCGCCACCAAATTTTGGCGCTAAGGACCTTGTTCATTATAGATGGATCTCTTATTCCCAATCCCCCCTATTCCTTAGGACTACAGATATTTTTCCAGCTGACTAAAGCAATCTTCTTTTCTTTGTTAAGGCCTTGCCAAAGGAAATTTCTTTGCAAGCATTTGATGGTGTTCAGAACAAATCTGGGGGCTGCTAGCATAGAAAAAGCATAGATCAGGAGGGATTGAAGGACAACTTTAAGCAGAATGAGAAGGTTGGGTAGGTTTAAATCTCTAAAGGTCCAGGAAGAGAGCCACTTGGAGAAGGAAGAAAGAAGGTTCTCCCAAGAGGAGTTTCTGAGGGCGTTTTCAATCAGGGGTAAGCCTAGATATTTGGACGGAAGGGAGCTTCTGTTGAAACCAAGGATCTCCGAGATATGATGCTGGATCGGAGGGGGCGTATTGAAAAAGAAGATTTGAGACTTATCCTTGTTGCATTCCAGACCTGAAGCATCAGAAAAGGTTTGGAGAATCTCCTTGAGTGAGTTGGCTTCTCGAGCAGTCGGGATGCCCATCAAGAGGGTGCCGTCCACGAATTGGCTATGAGAGATAGGTGGGGAGATGCCATGCAGAGGTAGACCAGTCAGTAGATTTTTTTCTAGAGCAGCGTGGATAGTTCTGATAAGTCCTTCCGCCATGATGATGAAGAGGAAAGGAGACAGGGGGTCTCCCTGTTTAATTCCTTTTGAAGGGGAGAAGGGTTTCGAGGGTACCCCATTGATGAGCAAGGAAAAGAAGGCCGAGGAGGTTAGATTTAAAATCCAAGTAACCTAGTTTTGATCGAAGCCAAAAGCTATAAGCATTGCTTTCATATATTCCCAGCTGAGCTTATCAAAGGATTTTGATATGTCCAGCTTTATAATCATACCTGGGGTTTTGGTTTTCTGCAAGGAGTGAATTACCTCATGCGCCAAAATGATGCTATCCAGGATTTGTCTGCCCTAGACATACCCCGATTGCTCTGGGGATATGATTGTTGGTAGGATCTACTTGAGTCTGCGGGCGATGACTTTTGTGAGGAGTTTGTAAATGATGTTGCAGAGTGTTGTAGGCCTGTATTGCTTGGGTCTATTCGCCTGCCCCTCTTTGGGGATAAGGGCAAGAAAAGTTTCATTGAAAGCCCAGAGGACCTTTCCCGTGATCCTTGTGTCTTCCAGGATTTCCCAGACCTCTCTTCGAATCATTGGCCAACAATAGTGGAAGAAATCGCTAGTGAAACTATCTGGGCCCGGGGCCTTGCATTTGGGGGTATCTTGGAGTGCTTGATCTACTTCCTCGATGGTGAAGGGTCTAAGGAGGGCTGCATTTTGTTCATGAGTCACAAGGGTAGGCATATGCCTTGTAATATTATTGATTGCTTCATGTCTGTCTGTAATGGGTTCCGTGAGAAGGTCTTGGAAGTATTCAACCAAATTTGTTTCCAGGTCAGCATGGGAGTGAAGAGTCTCCCCCTCGTCTGAGATGAGATGTGTGATCTTGTTGGATTGCCTTCTCTGGATAGTAGTTCGGTGGAAGAATTTAGTGTTGCGTTCCCCTTCCTTGAGCCATTGTATACGTGACTTCTGTTTCCACAGTATCTCTTCCTGTCTTTTCCTTTCTGCGATCTATTGGTTCACTTTGAGTTCCTGGCTTCTTAGCTCCTCTGTGAGTCCTTGCTCTCTTATGCTGCATTGAATCTCTCCCATTTGCTCTGTGAGCTATTTTTGGGAGTCAAAGATGCTTCCGAAAGTGTGCTTGTTCCAGAACTTTAGCGTTTGTTTGAGATTCTTCAGCTTTTGCTGGAACCTATACATCTTAGATCCATAGGAAATTTCTTCCTCCTTCCACTAGCCTTGTATATTTGCTTGGAAGTTTGGATGATCTAGCAAAAATTGTTCAAAATAGAAGGGTTTCTTTCCCAGAGTGGCTGGGACATCCAACCATAACTGTATGGGCTAGTGGTCCGATCCAATGCGATTTAAGATACTAGACTCCATTGCAGTGCCATCCATCATGAGGGGCTCCGACACAAGGAAGCAGTCTAGTTTGCAAGCGATCTGGTGCAGTCCTGTTCTTCTGTTGGACCATGTGTGAATTCCATTATTGGCCTCTAAGTCAATTATCCAAAGGTCATATATTAAACTGTTGAAGTCGCCAGAGTCTCGATCCAGTCAGTGTGATCCACCTTTTTTTTCCTCCAGGCTATGGATGATATTACAGTCGCCCCCCACTATCCATCTGTGGTATTGTGTGAGGCTGGAAAAGTAACTTAGGCTTCTAAGGAAGGCCTATTTGTCTCTTGGAGTGGCCGGTCCATAGACGCTTGTTAGATGTCCTGGTTTGTCAGAGCCAATGAGCCTATAATCGGCTGTGATAGACCATCTGGTGGTACAAAAGTTTTCCAGCAGGACAGTGTTGGTATTCCAGAGGATAGCCAATCCTCCAGCCATTCCTGCGGCATCAATTGAGACCGCTCCTCCTTGCTTCTAGTGATAAGGGAGGAGTCGATTAATGTCTTTTGAGGTACATTTTGTTTCATGTAACATCACAACATCCGGTACTTCTGCTATGATCAGATCTCATAGCAGTTTCTGCTTGCTAGGTCCGTTGAGGCCTCTGATGTTCCANACCAGTAGTCCACTACCTTTTTTAGGCCCATGCCTGTAGCCTGGGCACAAATGTCACGGGCCCACTCCTCAGCGTTTAAGGCTGGCCATTGTTGCCAGGAATCTTGCCAGAATAAAGCCGTTTCCCCATTTCCTATCTCCCAAAACGCATGCTGAGTGACAATATGCCTATTCTGCTTGGCCCCTGTCCATATTAAGGAGCCAGTGTTATCCCCATTCCATCGAATCAGGTTATTCTCTGCTTTGTTAGGGGCATATTTCTTCCTCCATAATTTAGCCCAAATATCTGTGGGGTTTTTTAACCAGCGCCACCAAATTTTGGCGCTAAGGACCTTGTTCATTATAGATGGATCTCTTATTCCCAATCCCCCCTGTTCCTTAGGCCTACAGATATTTTTCCAGCTAACTAAAGCAATCTTCTTTTCTTTGTTAAGGCCTTGCCAAAGGAAATTTCTTTGCAAGCATTTGATGGTGTTCAGAACAAATCTGGGGGCTGCTAGCACAGAAAAAGCATAGATCATGAGGGCTTGAAGGACAACTTTAAGCAGAATGAGACGGATGGGTAGGTTTAAAGATCTAAAGGTCCAGGAGGAGAGCCACTTGGAGAAGGAAGAAAGAAGGTTCTCCCAAGAGGAGTTTCTGAGGGCATTTTCAATCAGGGGTAAGCCTAGATATTTGGACGGAAGGGAGCTTCTGTTGAAACCAAGGATCTCCGAGATATGATGCTGGATCGGAGGGGGCGTATTGAAAAAGAATATTTGAGACTTATCCTTGTTGCATTCCAGACCTGAAGCATCAGAAAAGTTTTGGAGAATCTCCTTGAGTGAGTTGGCTTCTCGAGCAGTCGGGCTACCCATCAAGAGGGTGTTGTCCACGAATTGGCTATGAGAGATAGGTGGGGAGATGCCATGCAGAGGTAGACCGGTCAGTAGATTTTTTTCCAGAGCAGCGTGGATAGTTCTGATAAGTCCTTCCGCCATGATGATGAAGAGGAAAGGAGACAGGGGGTCTCTCTGTTTAATTCCTCTTGAAGGGGAGAAGGGTTTCGAGGGTACCCCATTTATGAGCAAGGCAAAGAAGGCTGAGGAGGTTAGATTTAAAATCCAAGTAACCTAGTTTTGATCGAAGACAAAAGCTATAAGCATTGCTTTCATATATTCCCAGCTGAGCTTATCAAAGGCTTTTGATATGTCCAGCTTTAGAAGCATACCTGGGGTTTTGGTTTTCTGCAAGGAGTGAATTACCTCATGCGCCAAAATGATGCTATCCAAGATTTGTCTGCCCTCGACATACCCTGATTGCTCTGGGGATATGATTGTTGGTAGGATCTGCTTGAGTCTGCAGGCGATGACTTTTGTGAGGAGTTTGTAAATGACGTTGCAGAGTGCTATAGGCCTGTATTGCTTGGGTCTATTCGCCTGCCCCTCTTTGGGGATAAGGGCAAGAAAAGTTGCATTGAAATCCCAGAGGACCTTTCCTGTGATCCTTGTGTCTTCCAGGATTTCCCAGACCTCTGTTCGAATCATTGGCCAACAATAGTGGAAGAAATTGCTAGTGAAACTATCTGGGCCCGGGGCCTTGCATTTGGGGGTATCTTGGAGTGCTTGATCTACTTCTTCGATGGTGAAGGGTCTAAGGAGGGCTGCATTTTGTTCATGAGTCACAAGGGCAGGCATATGACTTGTAATCTTATTGATTGCTTCATGTCTGTCTGTAATGGGTTCCGTGAGAAGGTCTTGGAAGTATTCAACCAAATTTGTTTCCAGGTCAGCATGGGAGTGAAGAGTCTCCCCCTCGTCTGAGATGAGATGTGTGATCTTGTTGGATTTCCTTCTCTGGATAGTAGTTCGGTGGAAGAATTTAGTGTTGCATTCCCCTTCCTTGAGCCATTGTATACGCGAATTCTGTTTCCACAGTATCTCTTCCTGTCTTTTCCTTTCTGCGATCTGTTGGTTCACTTTGAGTTCCTGGATTCTTAGCTCCTCTGTGAGTCCTTGCTCTCTTATGCTGCACTGAATCTCTGCCATTTGCTCTGTGAGCTATTTTTGGGAGTCAAAGATGCTTCTGAAAGTGTGCTTGTTCCAGAACTTTAGCGTTTGTTTGATATTCTTCAGCTTTTGATGGAACCTATACATCTTAGATCCATAGGAAATTTCTTCCTCCTTCCACTAGCCTTGTATATTTGCTTAGAAGTTTGGATGATCTAGCCAAAATTGTTCAAAATAGAAGGGTTTCTTTCCTAGAGTGGATGGGACATCCAACCATAACTGTATGGGCCAGTGGTCCGATCCAATGTGATTTAAGATACTAGACTCCATTGCAGTGCCATCCATCATGAGGGGCTCCGACACAAGGAAGCGGTCTAGTTTGCAAGCGATCTGGTGCAGTCTTGTTCTTTTGTTGGACCATGTGTGAATGCCATTATTGGCCTCTAAGTCAATTATCTAAAGGTCATCTATTAAACTGTTGAAGTCGCCAGAGTCTCGATCCAGTCGGTGTGATCCACCTTTTTTTTCCTCCAGGCTACGGATGATATTACAGTCGCCCCCCACTATCCATCTGTGGTATTGTGTGAGGCTAGACAAGTAACTTAGGCTTCTGAGGAAGCCCTATTTGTCTCTTGGAGTGGCCGGTCCATAGATGCTTGTTAGATGTCCTGGTTTGTCAGAGCCAATGAGCCTATAATCGGCTGTGATAGACCATCTGGTGGTACAAAATTTTTCCAGCAGGACAGTGTTGGTATTCCAGAGGATAGCCAATCCTCCATCCATTTCTGCAGCATCAATTGAGACCGCTCCTTCTTGCTTCTAGTAATAAGGGAGGAGTCGATTAATGTCTTCTGAGGTACATTTTGTTTCCTGTAACATCACAACATCCGGTACTTCTGCTATGATCAGATCTTATAGCAGTTTCTGCTTGCTACGTCCGTTGAGGCCTCTGATGTTCCAATATATGATTTTCATGATGACTGAGGGGGGGGGGGGAGGGGGGGGAAGCTATCCGAGATTAGGTGAATCTGCCCCGAATTTACCATAAAGCTTCCAATTTCCTGTATGAGCTTATTTGTTGATTTCCTTCCTCGTTTTTTCTCATCCTTTTGAGATTTATTTGGGTTTTTTGTCTGACTACCCTGGATGCCCAGTGCTTTGCTTGCTCAGGCTGAGGAGCCCGTAGAGGAGTTGAGGAACACTTTGTGCACCTTCCTGAGTTGGTCCTTGGGTATAGTATAAAGTTTTTGATGTCTATAGGCATGCTCAAGGTGCTCCAAATCCACTCCCGCTAGGTCCTGTTCTTCCACCTCCATTTCCTCATCCCCATCGTCTATCTCCTGCAGCTCAGGCGGTTCCCTTGGCGGGCCCATGGGGGGAGGTTCCAACTCCTTACTCTTTGCTGGTTGTTTAGCCTCTGGGTTCTTAGTTTGAGATGTCGTATGCTGGGGCGGGGGATTCATATGTGTTGGGTTTGAAAATTCTTCTGGGTTATCTTGTAAAATTGCAAACTTATTGCTGGTGGAAGGACCTTTACTTACCTGAGCCAATTGCTTTCTGCCTCCCTGTCATCTTCGCCCTGCCTATTGCGTGAATCCTTCCTTGTCCTTGCCATTTTCTGAAATCCCTTCCTTGTGAGTCACGTTGAGTGGGCATTCCCTGAAGAGATGTCCATGCTCGTGGCACTTCCTGCATTGGAAGGGAATATGTTTGTAATCGATGGTTTGAGTGCAATATTCATCATGGTACTCCAGCGTGATAGACCCCAGAAGCGGCTTGGCTATGTTCAAATAAACACAGATTCTTTCATATGATGTGTAGCGTCTCTTCTTAGTTGCTTCGGAGGACTTAACATAAATACCAATGGTGTTGCCTATGCCAGCTAGAACTTCCTCCAACTAGAATTCCTGGGGAAGAGAATATAGCCTGATCCAGATCGACGCATGGGTGAATTCCTCCTTTTCAGGGCTGAACTTTTCTGTCCAGAATCTCAAGAAGAGTCCCGCCGAGTTGTAAAAATAGGGCCCTCCATCAAAGATACGGTTTCTGTCTTTGACATTATGGAGGATGATCGTGAAGAAACCCTTCGATCCTAGTTGGAGATCATAATGACCTTTTGGTCTCCACTAGTACTGTATCCATTTGACCAGATCTCGCTCCGAGGGCCATAGCCTTAGAAACTTTCCTACCAAGGCATTATCTCTCATGTATTGTTTCTGTTCCTCTATACAGGGCACGTTTATGACGTATTTTGGGGCTTGTGGTGCTTGCGGGATGCACTTACCAGGGATATAAGGGGCGAGGCACTTGTAGAGATGCTTTCCTTAGCGGGATCCATATCCGTGTCCCGATCCTTGAATGTCCCTTCGACCAACAGCTGCGCACACATATCTGGAGGTGTTTCAAAGGTCGGCCTCTTCACTCTGGTTGTCGGATCTTCATTAGCCATGACTCGGCTGTAGGAGATGCCATTCGGCGCCCCCCCTGGCTATGCACGAGCCCCTACGGGGATGTCATCTTATGGGCACAGTCCTCTGTGGCTGTCAGTGCCTAAACCCTAGCTTCAGAGCTCTAGCACATACTTAGAAATTACCTGAGATACAGTATTACTTATTTCTTATTTCACCTTCTTGTCTTCAATTGCCAACAACATATGCATCCTACCATTCTTCTCCAAGGTGTATATGTTCTTTCTTCCATCATGAATAACATTCCTGTCATATTGCCATGGTCTCCCCAACAAAAGATGATAGACATCCATGGGAATAACATCACATAAAATATCATCTCTATATCCCCTTATCTTAAATTCAACTAAACATTGTTTAGTGACTTTTACCTGATGTCCTTTTTGAAACCACGAAACCTTGTATGGGCTCAGACATGTAAATGTCTCCAATTCCAACTTCTCCACCATTTATCTGGATACTAGATTATTTGTACTTCCACTATCAACAATTAACTTGCATACCCTATCCTTGGTATTGCAAACAATTCTGAACAAATTGTTCCTTTGGACTGGATTCTCTGTCTTCTTCTCTGGCTTCAAGAGAATTTTCCTCATCATTAAGGATCTTCCACCTTCTGCATCTTTTGCCTCAACATTTTTCCTTTGTGCTTATGAAATGTGAGCTTCACCTCCTCCATCTCTTTTTCTATCGGGACATTCAAAAGACTTGTTTCCTCTCTTTCCATAGACAAAACACTTTATTTCACCACCTCTGCCTCTTCCTCTTCATCTGGCTCAAGGAAAAGTGTTCCTATCAGCATAATGTCCTCCTTGTGAGCTTCCTCCCCTTTCTGGTTTGTTATGAGGTTTCTTTTCTTCATCCTTGGGCTTCTATACTCTATCCTAGGAAATTTCTTTGCCTCTACTCTGACTTCTACCTCTGCCCCTTTGACCTTGCTTTCAGGCCAATTTTACTTCTGCCTTTGAAGCAATTTGATAAGAATCTTCTACATTCCTGATTTTCACCATGCTCATCTCATCTTAAATGTCATATATCAGACCATTCATATATCTAGCGACCTTTTCATCATCACTGTCATGGTGACCAGCTCTGATGTTGAGTCTGTAAAATTCCTCAGTGTATTCCTTTACTGTCATCAACTTCTGTCTCAAATTCTGCATTCTTCGAAACAAATTAATTTGGTAATCTCTAGGTATAAACTTGTCTTTCATGTTTGCGACCATCCTATCCCAGATTTTGATTCTTTTTTTTCCTTTGCAACGTCTATCAGCCTACAATTCATCCCACCACAGTGTTGCATGCCCTTTCACTCTAGTGACAACGTGTTTTAATTTCTTATCTTCTTCGATATCCTCATAATCCAATTATTTATCTAGAACTCTAAACCAATATAGCATCTCCTCAACGTCTAAGTTTCCTTCATACATAGGGATTTCCATTTTTTCTCTGGCCCCTTTTCTTGCAACAAATTTGAATAGACGTTCCTCTGCAGCATCTTCGTCTACAACTTCTTCTTCGGCTCCAGCTTTGTTTTCGATTTCGGCCTCACTAATATATCGAGTATCAACTGTTCATCTATGAGTTATCTCCATATCATCCAATCCAACAAGAAGTTATCTCATTTCCCTTTCCACAGCTGGATCGGGCATGACTCTCTCTTGACATATTCTTGGTGGCATTGTTTCGATATTTCCATGCATAATTCTAATCACAATTGTTCCCTGTCTTCCCTCTAAAGAAAACAAAAGTTGTTATCTCTGATACCACCTGACACAACAACCCTACCTCAACAGTTTCTTCTTGACCTCTCGGTCTTGGGATCTTCATATTCCCCTTGAGCCGTAATGACTCCTTAGTTCCCACTGGAACCATCAATACAAATAATACCACAAGTCCTTCTTATAAGTTACGCTCACATGAACAAGCACTAGGTGCGAACCTCCACTCCATGTGACCACCTAGCGTGANTGTTCAGCCTCTGGGTTCTTAGTTTGAGATGTCGTATGCTGGGGCGGGGGATTCATATGTGTTGGGTTTGAAAATTCTTCTGGGTTATCTTGTAAAATTGAAAACTTATTGCTGGTGGAAGGACCTTTACTTACCTGAGCCAATTTCTTTTTGCCTCCCTGTCATCTTCGCCCTGCCTATTGCGTGAATCCTTCCTTGTCCTTTCCATTTTCTGAAATCCCTTCCTTGTGAGTCACGTTGAGTGGGCATTCCCTGAAGAGATGTCCATGCTCGTGGCACTTCATGCATCGGAAGGGAATATGTTTGTAATCGATGGTTTGAGTGCAATCTTCATCATGGTACTCCAGCGTGATAGACCCCGGAAGCGGCTTGGCTATGTTCAAATAAACACAGATTCTTGCATATGATGTGTAGTGTCTCTACTTAGTTGCTTCGGAGGACTTAACATAAATACCAATGATGTTGCCTATGTCAGCTAGAACTTCCTCCAACCAGAATTCCTGGGGAAGAGAATATAGCCTGATCCAGACCGGCGCATGGGTGAAGTCCTCCTTTTCGGGGCTGAACTTTTCTGTCCAGAATCTCAAGAAGAGTCCCGCCGAGTTGTAAAATTAGGGCCCTCCATCAAAGATACGGTTTCTGTCTTTGAGATTATGGAGGATGATCGTGAAGAAACCCTTCGATCCTAGTTGGAGATCATAATGAACTTTTGGTCTCCACTAGTACTGTATCCATTTGACCAGATCTCGCTCCGAGGGCCATAGCCTTAGAAACTTTCCTACCAAGGCATTATCTCTCATGTATTGTTTTTGTTCCTCTATACGGGGCGAGTTTATGACGTATTTTGGGGCTTGTGGTGCTTGCGGGATGCACTTACCGGGGATCTAAGGGGCCGAGGCACTTGCAGAGATGATTTCCTTAGTCGGATCCATATCCGTGTCCCGATCCTTGAATGTCCCTTCGACCAACAGCTGCGCACACATATCTGGAGGTGTTTCAAAGGTCGGCCTCTTCACTCTGGTTGTCGGATCTTCATTAGCCATGACTCGGCTGTAGGAGATGCCATTCGGCGCCCCCCCTGGCTATGCACGAGCCCCTACGGGGATGTCATCTTATGGGCACAGTCCTCTGTGGCTGTCAGTGCCTAAACCCTAGCTTCAGAGCTCTAGCACATACTTAGAAATTACCTGAGATACAGTATTACTTATTTCTTATTTCACCTTCTTGTCTTCAATTGCCAACAACATATGCATCCTACCATTCTTCTCCAAGGTGTATATGTTCTTTCTTCCATCATGAATAACATTCCTGTCATATTGCCATGGTCTCCCCAACAAAAGATGATAGACATCCATGGGAATAACATCACATAAAATATCATCTCTATATCCCCTTATCTTAAATTCAACTAAACATTGTTTAGTGACTTTTACCTGATGTCCTTTTTGAAACCACGAAACCTTGTATGGGCTCAGACATGTAAATGTCTCCAATTCCAACTTCTCCACCATTTATCTGGATACTAGATTATTTGTACTTCCACTATCAACAATTAACTTGCATACCCTATCCTTGGTATTGCAAACAATTCTGAACAAATTGTTCCTTTGGACTGGATTCTCTGTCTTCTTCTCTGGCTTCAAGAGAATTTTCCTCATCATTAAGGATCTTCCACCTTCTGCATCTTTTGCCTCAACATTTTTCCTTTGTGCTTATGAAATGTGAGCTTCACCTCCTCCATCTCTTTTTCTATCGGGACATTCAAAAGACTTGTTTCCTCTCTTTCCATAGACAAAACACTTTATTTCACCACCTCTGCCTCTTCCTCTTCATCTGGCTCAAGGAAAAGTGTTCCTATCAGCATAATGTCCTCCTTGTGAGCTTCCTCCCCTTTCTGGTTTGTTATGAGGTTTCTTTTCTTCATCCTTGGGCTTCTATACTCTATCCTAGGAAATTTCTTTGCCTCTACTCTGACTTCTACCTCTGCCCCTTTGACCTTGCTTTCAGGCCAATTTTACTTCTGCCTTTGAAGCAATTTGATAAGAATCTTCTACATTCCTGATTTTCACCATGCTCATCTCATCTTAAATGTCATATATCAGACCATTCATATATCTAGCGACCTTTTCATCATCACTGTCATGGTGACCAGCTCTGATGTTGAGTCTGTAAAATTCCTCAGTGTATTCCTTTACTGTCATCAACTTCTGTCTCAAATTCTGCATTCTTCGAAACAAATTAATTTGGTAATCTCTAGGTATAAACTTGTCTTTCATGTTTGCGACCATCCTATCCCAGATTTTGATTCTTTTTTTTCCTTTGCAACGTCTATCAGCCTACAATTCATCCCACCACAGTGTTGCATGCCCTTTCACTCTAGTGACAACGTGTTTTAATTTCTTATCTTCTTCGATATCCTCATAATCCAATTATTTATCTAGAACTCTAAACCAATATAGCATCTCCTCAACGTCTAAGTTTCCTTCATACATAGGGATTTCCATTTTTTCTCTGGCCCCTTTTCTTGCAACAAATTTGAATAGACGTTCCTCTGCAGCATCTTCGTCTACAACTTCTTCTTCGGCTCCAGCTTTGTTTTCGATTTCGGCCTCACTAATATATCGAGTATCAACTGTTCATCTATGAGTTATCTCCATATCATCCAATCCAACAAGAAGTTATCTCATTTCCCTTTCCACAGCTGGATCGGGCATGACTCTCTCTTGACATATTCTTGGTGGCATTGTTTCGATATTTCCATGCATAATTCTAATCACAATTGTTCCCTGTCTTCCCTCTAAAGAAAACAAAAGTTGTTATCTCTGATACCACCTGACACAACAACCCTACCTCAACAGTTTCTTCTTGACCTCTCGGTCTTGGGATCTTCATATTCCCCTTGAGCCGTAATGACTCCTTAGTTCCCACTGGAACCATCAATACAAATAATACCACAAGTCCTTCTTATAAGTTACGCTCACATGAACAAGCACTAGGTGCGAACCTCCACTCCATGTGACCACCTAGCGTGATCATTGACCTAACCCAAAAATCTATTTCGGATTTCGTGACTTCGCGATTTCTATTGTGAGTCTCCCTGACTCCTTCAATTCCCGAAACCCTGAAATGGGCTAACACGTCTTTAGCTCCTCCCTTATGCTTCCAGCGTATGACCTCCAATCAAGTCCTAGAGATTCACCTCCGAGCATGTTAATATTTCATGACTCGTGAGTTCATGATGCAACTATTCTCCCTTCTCCCAAAGTCTAAAATCATGACTTCCTTGGTACAGATCAATGGTCCCGAAATTTCCATGATCTTATGGTCTAGATCATGTCGAGACTTCGCGTATCGGGGATTCCCGAAAACAAGTTCCTCCTAACTTCTGACTTACAAAATTATGAAATCTCCAAACGCTCGATCAATGGCTCTCATTGATCCAAATATGATGGATACAAATCCTCTTAGGATTGTGAGTGTTGAAATATACTCAGCTTTATCCTCCCCGCTGATCCATTGGATCTAATGGTCCACATAAAACCAATGTTTCTCCCTCCAATAAATTCAACCGTTTGTTCAAGTTCTCAAAGATTCCTGACCAAATAACTTGGCATCCTTCCTCCTGAGCTTGGTTTTCTGCGATCTTCCTGCGACCCTTATCCTTCCTTTGAACTTTCAAAGAATCTACCCCTCTTGAGATTGAGGCTGGCTACAAGTCAAGGATTCTAAGGAATTCTACTCGCACACCTTGTGACCTTCACAATATTCACTGTTTATCGGAACTCTCCCACTCTATGCACTCCTTGCGATAGTATCTCTTCGACCACTCACTGGGTTGGAAAAATTCTAAGACTTCAACTTGCCTGTGCACACCTTGCAAGAATCTATGCTATCCTTGCACTTCTACTGGTATTAAAACAACGATATCCCTCATGAGGTTTTCTGAGGTAAAACTCAGAATCTTGTTGACGCACTCCTTGCGGACCCTCACTGCACTCCTCGTAGAAATTTTGAGGAAGAGAAACAATTGAAATTCATACTCTCCCTCTCACAGAGTTCATAGATCCAACATGAAATCACACATATAAGCATTGAAACAAATGTATAACAGAGTATATAAGAAAAATGTAAACATACCATTCAATAGATGCAAACAATATTCATCACAATACCATGAAATTGAGTCAAAGCATTCTTATATTAACTCAAGTTCTTCTGTACATGGGTTCTATAGAAACAACTATTTGCTTATACAACCTCTACAATCTCTGTTTTTCTCTTCTCTCCTATTCTCTTTCTCTACAACCTCTATTCTCTTTCTACTCTCTTTATTGAGAATAATGGTGCAATACCATACAATACATACGAGGGAGATTTCTCAAGTTTTCCCTCCTACAACTCTAAGCTATCTAATCGAATTAAAGCCTACATCTACTTTACATTCATTACATTAATTGTATACAATTGAAAGATCATAGCAATAGCTCAAGTTTTGTGTTACAATCCCCAAAACATTTAAGAGAACTTATGTCTCTCCAACTATTACATTAATGTGCCATCTTTTTAAAATTCAAAATATCTTCAAACTGTGCACTGGTGCGCATCCAACTGTCCTCTGCTTTTCTTGCTTGCGATGGTCCTACATCACCATGGGTCTTCACCAGTTATAACAAGAAAACATCTACATAAGTGTGTTCCTCATCTCTCATTTCCTGACATTGCTTCACTTTTAGCGTGCATCCATAGCCTCGAAGAAGTTGACTCGGTACCATAAAAGCATGGCCCCACTTCCAGTAGGTTTCCATAGCCCCGATGAGTTTACTTGTACTTCCCACACCATTAATAGTGATTTAAGATTATTTTTTTATATCAAAACATGTTCATGAAGGAAACATGGTGATATGAGAGTTTCTTTGATTTGTTGAGTAGATGTTATAAATTTTAGTTTAACCCAAAAGTCTCCCCAAAAACTATCATAGTATCGACCATTTTATTAATACAAAGTGAATGGAGCTCAAAGAAAAAGATAGATAAACACTTTCCTATACTTATGGATTATCATGGCACACTCAGTAGGAACATGTGTTCCACCACAACTATTAGTCCATACCCACAACTATGAACTTCGTGAATGCACATTCAGATAGAGAAACCAATGCATCTTATGACTTGTAAAAAATTTATTTAGTATGTGCCCATAATTGGACCAACCCCTCACTGAAATTTTAAAGAGTAATCCTCAAGTCAGATTGAGAAGTCAAATTATCTTAGGGAACATACCAACATTTAATTTAAAATATGGAATCACCTTGTACAAGAAAAAAACAAGACTGAAATAAGATGTCAATTCATGAAAAAGACAACTAAACTAAGAGAAGTCTCAACCTAAAATGCCAATCATCAAAAGGATGAAAAATGGATAAAAAATAAGAATAGAACCCAACAACAAGCAACAAATATGGTGCAGCAACAATGAAAGTGTTTTCAGTGAACACTTGAAAGTAAGACAAGGGAAACGATCGGTCAAGAAATGTTACCCATCAAACATCAAACCCAAGAACCAGAGTAAATACCTGAAATGAAGGACAAACAAGATTACAAGAATTGATGATCTAATGAAAATATTTGCAACACAAATCTCCAAACCAATATTCAATTTGTTGATTAATTGGGTTGGTTGTCATTGTTGTCAACCCTTGAAGAAAGTCTGTTGGAAAATTCCAGTAGCACAAAGGTATTTGTAAGGGAACCAAATTTGTTTGAGCTATAAGGGAATTAAGATCAATGAATTTATAGGTAATACTATTCTAGATGGATAGTACATGTCATGCCATTTCTAGTGATATGTGGAACGTCACATAACTCCTCATGGTTAGAGAGTTATGGCCATGTAAAGTTGGAGAACCCTCATGAGTCATTTAGAAGCCCCAAAAGGTGAAAGTAGTCAAGTGGTTGCAAAGAAGAAATTATTTAAATAATAAAGTGAAGTGATGAATGTACTAGAAGTCAAAGTTGATACAAAATAAATTATTTAAATAATAAAGTTAATTGATAAGTTACTAAATGGACAAGTGGTTAGAAGTGGGTTAGCCCTAAAATAAGAAAAGTGGTTTAGTGGTTGCAAATAAGAAATTATTTAAATAATAAAGTGAAGTGATGAGTGTCCTATAAGTCAAAGTGGATACAGAATAAATTATTTAAATAATAAATTTAATGGAAAAATTACTAATTGGACAAGTGGTTAGAAGTGAGTTAGCCCTAAAATAAGGAAAGTGGTTTAAGATGGTTAAAAGGTAACTCCTTGAGGAAGCTACATAAAAGTATAAATAAGAGGAAATAATATCTCATTTTAATCACACTTGAGAATATTGGATATATACAAGTGACTGAGGTAACGAAAGGATATCTAAGATGAATTTCAGAGGGAAGGTCAAGTAAAGAGGGCCGAAATTCAAGGGAGGATAAATTCTTTTGATGATGCTTTCTAAGGTATGTTATTTACAGGTCATCTCACCATTTTCAAAATAATTTTTTTTAGAAAATGATTCAGACCGTGTAATTGGGAGGTCATTGAGGAAACATATCCAAGTAGATGTGATAAATTTTTTAGCATGTGGGTCATTGTATTTTTGGAGTTACACTCCATGGAAAATAGGGTTTGTGGCTAGTCCTGAAACTAATCTAAAACATGTGTTTTTGGTAAAAACATCATAACTTCTTCATAACAGATCCAAATTTAGCAATACCAAATGTATTGGTTAGAGTACAATATGCAGTATTCAGTGTACCATTTTTAGATCCATACAAAAAATATTCCGTGCAGGGCACGCTATACAAGTTCACTCTCTAGAATAAGCCATAATTCAACAAGGTATGCCATTTTTGCTATAGCGTCTTTTTAGAGAGGTTCCAAGTAGTGAACCCTAGAGGAATTGAATAAAATACACTGAAGAACATTTTTCAATATTTTCATATCTTTATTCATTATAGGTACATAGTTATGATTATTTCAAGTTAGGGTTGTTGACTAATCCAAAATTAGTCATGTGAGACTAAAGTAAAGTTTGATGAAAATGC
>JZKD02S0344437.1:0-19078 GCA_000966675.3 Picea glauca
CACATAAGTTTATTTTTCATATTTATACACATGAAGCAAGGTCCTGTAAAGTTTATTTTAATGAAGTAGGGGTGCTTGCATAGCATAACAAGTCAGCCTTCTATTTTCATATCATTCCTGAAGCTAGAAAGTATGGAGTTGATGTCTTTTAAATATTCACCTAATGTTTCAAGTAACGGTCATAATCGTAGGGTCTTACTTGAATATGGTTGAATTTTTTAATTATATGGGTTATTTCATTTCCATGTGGTGTTTCTCTAGAAGTCTCCATAGCTCCATTGGAGTTGCCCCGACATCACATACATTACTTTTCTACCAATGAACATTAATAGCCCCGACGGAGATATATGAATTCCCCCACAAATCATTGAATTTCCTCTCCTAATCCTTCACCCAATTTATATATATGTTACATCAATGGTGGATGGAGGAAAAAAAGAATCCTTTATAACCAAGTAGGGATGATGTCTACTTTTAGGGAAGGATTGTCCATGTTTGAGTAATAAGAATATGCCTCAAACATATTTAATCCTGTATGTCTAATTGAAAAAATTTCACATGGTGCACTTGTTTAATGTGAATGGGTGGTATCTTAAATATGGTTGAATCACCACTTAACTAAATGTTCAATATTTTATGGGACTCATTTATTTGGGGAAGGCACTATTTCACCATTGTTTTAACCTCTTCATGCAGCATGGGTCATGTATTCACAACTTTTTTTTCTAAGACGTGGCTAAGAAGTAAAATGGGAAATTACCAATATTAGCAGGTGTGTTTCCTTTTCACGAGACCCCACAATTACCAGTCAAGGGGACAGCAAGCTAATTATTAAGTAGACAACCCGTGCAGAGAAAATCATTAACAAAAGGAAATAAATGTAATTCAAACCTCAAAGAAAAGTTAATTTCTGAAATAAAATTAAGAATGGAACACAATTAATGAAACATATTGTAAGGACTAAAACTAAAATAAATTGAGGATTATGAAGTAAATCTAACGAAATAAAGCCTATTGTGTGCATGTCAACCACAATGAGGTGACTAAAAGAAGTGTATTTTTATAATGTCTCCATTGACAGGGAGAGCTTCCAACTCTTGCTTCATGATCTGCAGTCTCTAAGTGTCAAGGCCAAGCTTTTAAACCACCTGAAAGGGGCCATGCCAAAGTTGTTGAAATTTCAAATGCTTACCCTTTGGCTCACTTGGTTTGTCCCACTTAAGCACCAAATCACCTATTTAAAGGTACTTATTCCCAACTGAGTGTTTTTCAAACCACCTTTTAACAATTTGTTGATGGGATTAAAAAATGTGTTTATCTTTTTCATACTCCTCTTCTAACTCGATTAATGTGCCAATTCTATTATGGAGGGTGTTGATGTGTTTTCACCCATCAAATAGAGACCAATTTTTTTTTCAAACTTAGAAAGTTCCAAATAATATTCAATTGTTGATCGTGAAGACCCAAAAAAATTCCAATCAACTTCAGTTTTGCATTTCTTCATCATGAAAGTCTAACGGAGATAGTTTATCTTTGAAACTAAAGAGAAGGAAAATAAATTATAATAAAAATAATTGAATTACTTATGTCCATATTCTCACTAAATAACCCTATGTATTAGCTATGTTCATCACTTTACAAAATCTAAAGCAGATCTCATATTCCCAAGATATTTCATTTTTCTCCCACATTTTGTTGCCCCATACTTAGCCATTTTTCATTTTCCTTATCCTCCACTCTCCATACTTAGTCATTTTTTTCTCATTTTTCCTTCCTCTTTCCTTTCTCCATATTCCCTTCGTCTATTTTCCTTCCTCTCTACTCTCTACACTTCCATACTTAGTCATTTCACTACTACCCATTACTACCCATACTACTCTATACTACTCCCCATACTCCATACTTGGGCATTTTTCCAATCTTCCACACCATTTCCATACTTAAACATTTCAACATTTAACCATTTCCATACTTAACCGTTTCCATTTTCGTATTCATATTCATATTTCAATCTTCATTTTCCATTTTTCATTTACCATTTTACTTTTCTAGTTTCCTTTTTCCATTTCCTTTTTCCATTTTACTTTTTCGTATTTCCATTTTCCTTTTTACATTATCCATTTTCTATCTTACCTCCCCAACACTTAGTCATTTTTCATCACTTACCACGTTTTACTCTTTTTACACTTAGTCATTTTTATGCCTTGTGGGAGTCCTGTTGTGGGAGACCAACCCATTCCTATCTTGATCCCGCGACCCTCAATTTTCACCTCTATCTTCTGCATTACCCAAATTGCACCCTTCGTGACTTGGTCATTTTAATTACACTTGGTTTTTACTAAGTCCTTAGTTGATTTTTTAATGCATTGCGGTAGTCACGTTGTGGGAGACAAACCTATTCCTCATGTCCTATGTCCCGCAACGTTGTGAGAGACAAACCTATTCTTCTCTCGCAATTCATTGTGTCTTGTGTCTCAAAAACCACATCCCTACCTCATAGTTAGTTGTTTTTACCAAGTTTTCTTGTGTCCCACAACTCGCATCCCTACCTCATACTTAGTCATTGTTACCAAGTTTTATCTCCTTGCCTACCTCCTTTACCTTCGCATTCTCGCAACTCCACAAACACTTCATTTAATTTTTTAATATTATTTCTTATTATAGGTTTATTCCCCCTTTTCGTGGACACATTGAGACACATGGCAGGTGACTGGGTGGTGATTGGACATGACATTTCTGGCATTCGTAGATTAACTGGGTAGTGACTAGGCAATGATTGGGTGACCAAAATATTGCCAAGGCGTGAATTTTTTTAAGGCACGAGAGCTACACTAAGGCTTACATAAGTTCCTCTATTTCACACATAAATGGTAAGGGAGGAATATGCATTATAAACTCCAATTTTTTCCCTTCCCAAATGAATGTGGGACTAAGAGAGGCAAAATCAGATCAAGGGACAAGATTTACCCATGAACCAGATCAGCAGCTCCTGAGCAACGAACTTCCTCAGCTCATATCTTGAGTTCCCGATGTTCTTTTTGGGAAAACGAGAGCCCATTGGAAAGGTAATTTGACAAGGAAGACAATGGGACAGGTTTAAATGGCTGAATTGTTCCATGATATTTATAGGAATTAAAATAATAGTAAGCTCTTTTTTCATATCTTCCTGATAAATCTATTTAGAAACTCTCTTTTTTTCCTGAGGCCATAAGTTGATATCTAGACCTCCAAATTTCACTCAAGATGGCTCATTAGAAAGAAAGAATAATGAATATTATCTATAGAATGGTTTCCATGGCTGAGAATTCATTTATCATTCTCATAAAATTAAAATACAATCAACATTTTTCAAGTAGTGAACTTCAAATTTTGGAAATAAAAGTTTATTAAATAAATTTTATAAAAGGATGAAGTGGGTCCCACTTGGAGGCATCAATGACATAATTCATTAATAATTATTTATTCATTCATTAATAGGCATAAATTTCAATGACCTAATTCATTAATTCATTAATAATAATCTACTATTTATTCCAAAAAGAAGAAGTACATGGGAAACTTCTAGAAGAACAGAAATCACAATTGCTAGGGAAAAGCATTTAAAAGAAGCATTGGGAGAAGATTTAAAATGAGAATAGCACCATAAAATAAAGGTTGATATAATAAAAATAGAATTGTTCATTCTTTAGTATGCAGTTGGATTTCTCATCTGTAAATACAGATCTCCATTTTTGTGTTTCTTCTTCTGGTACACGATTTCTCTCAGGGCTTTGTGTGTTGAGTTTTTGAGTGTTTTTCTTTTATTCTTCCATGCCTCTACCTAAAATATAAATAGGACTATTTTACATCCATGTACATGATCAATAATGTAAACCACAGTTGTCTAATTGATTCATGGAGGTTTATTTCTTGTGTTTGGCAGGATTTATTTATGAGCATTAGCCAATCAGTTTATAGAAATGCTTTGTAATGTGAAATATATTTTATGTATAAAACTCCACAAAGAGATATAGGGGATTCATTAATTTTTTGGTTTTTATTGTCTTGTCATAAGCATGGAATCTCGAGTATGAATCACTCTTCATATTTATGATTTTATGAATGTAAAATCACCTAAAATTCTCTGAAGTGATCAACCCCATTTCATTCTTTCTCTTGTGAGAAAATACAGTTGTATATTTTGCATGCATGTGTTTCATAGGGATGTTATAATGAAGTTGAGAATATATTTATTTTGATATTGAATCCCTTATTTATATTTTTACTATTAATAAGTTGCTTGGTCCATTTCCAGAAAAATGTTGCACTCAAGGAGAAATCTAGTTATCAAGAACCATTTTATATAAAAACTAAATTAATAAAGGATTTGGGGTTTGTTGTTCATCATTCTCCCATTTGACATCTCATTCCAAGAACATCAACTACATCTTTCAGATAAACAAAGAGGAGTACCTCCTCTTTAAAAACACAAGGGGTTTTATCCTCATGAGGTTGACTCAAAGACTGAAAAATAGTCTATAAGATCAATAGAGGGTTGAGGAACTCTTCCCACTGGTAGATTGGGATATTTGAAGAGAAGGAAAGAAAATTATTTAAGGAAATATGGATTCTTTTCCATATACCAAAACATAATGAGATGTACCTAGAGCATATTTGGGAGTAACTCAATCTACCATAGAACATTAAGAATAGCATTATGCCAAATTTGATGATGGTCAACTATAGTCTTTTTTAGAACTTGAATGAGGTTTTTATCGGTGGACTCAACTAACCCATTCCCCTGAGGATAGTAATTGGTTGAATATCAAATGATGAGTCCTTTATCAAAGGTATATTCATTCAATTTCAATGATGAAAAATATTATGCATTATCAAACAATGGAACAAAAGGATTACCAAACTTGGTTATGAGGCGTTATTCCATAAACTGTATGATTGCACTTTCATTCACCCAAGTCAAATAAATGGCGTTTGTCCATTTTTTGAAATAATTCATCATTATTAAAATGTATTTGTGTTTCTTTCAAGAGTTAGGATTAATTTCACCAATAATATTTAATACTCATTGCTCGAAAGGTGTATCCATTTCCATTGCCTACAAAGGAATAATAAATTTTCTATCATGTCTAGCACTCAATTGATAGACTTCACATTTTCTAGTATAAGGGTAGGCATATTTGAAAAGTGTAGGACAAATGAGAATTGGCTCTAAGTATCATATGTGTTTTGGTTTATCCCGAGAAGTGTCCACCAACTGACCCATCATGTAGGTATTTCGGGACTTTTTTTAGCATCATCGCTTCTAGGCATCTTAGTAATACTCCATTATATTTTTTATGAATAGAACACCATTAAATAGTTGATATTGAGAGAATTTTAATCTCAAATATCGTATTTTTAGGTGAGTAGGACTTTATCCATGTTGTAGGTAATATTTCATTTCATAATACCATGAATCAATATTGGTTGGAATGTACATGATGTAATTACTCTAGACAGCAAAATCATTATCCTAGCCTTCTTCCTCTTTTTGAACATGATCTTGAGATTCAACAGTAAGTTTACATAGAACTTACCCTTTAACAATGATTGTAGGTTTAATTTCAATATCATATTATTAGATTGTTGTCATCCAATTTCCCCTTCTTTCCCCATCTCTTTATGTACCAACAATTATATTACAATTGGGTGTGGGACAATGACTTTAGTGTGGTTCTTAAGGATATATGGTTTAAATTTTTTTCATCCTTAACGATCGCATAGGCCTATTTGTCAATTGCGAGATAGTTCAGTTTAGCTTCTTGTAACCCTATACTCGTGAAAGAGATAAGAAATTTGTTGTTTTTATGATGTTTCTAAGTAAGGATAGAATCGGGTGAGTCATTGATCCAGAAGGAAATCGGTGTCCACCCACCTATTCCACTGGCTCAAAACATGGGTTTCCACCTTGGCAATTTTTCTACGGTTTTTTGGGTCCTAAACTTTTGGGGTCGTTTTGAGGCCTTAAATGACATTTTTTGGGCATAAAAATGCCCAGAGGACGATCAAAGGCATAGTCTGGGTTGAAAAATATATGTACTGCTTGGAAAGACCTTTCCGACGAGGTATATAATTCCCTAAACGGAGATTGTATGCAAACGTTACGCCCTTGGGGAGTTAATGTACCAACTACCCCCATCGGGGCCTGCAAACCTTTTGGCATTTCATCTTTTGGGGTTAGGGTTTTGGATTTTCTTTATGTTAAAAAGGCCTCTAGGGCCTCATTGTAAACATCATCATCTTCTTGTGAATGAGTGTAGCCATCACATCTCTTCTTAGAGATAAGATGACACCATTCTAGTGAGTCGTTCACTCTATAATTGTACAATTTCTATACATTCTCTCATTATAAAAATTGTGCATTATTGTATCTCTGTGTTTATTGCAATATTTATGTGTATCTCTAAATATATCTGCATATTTCATTTTTATATCTCATCCTTCATTTCGTTCTTAAAATAAATTTAAATCAGTGGTATCAGAGAAAGTTGTTCATTGTTGTTTCTTAGTGCATGTCCCCGACGAGGTCAGGGTATAGAGAGTTGGGTCTCGAGCTATTATCCCTTAAGGACAACCGCTCTCGTCATCCCAAGCGGCCTCCGATGCCGGAAGAAAAGGGGGATGTGGGAGTTGAATATCCCATCAAGTTGTTGCTCGTGGAAGCCCTCGCGCAACAGAGGAATGAGATGTTGGAGAATTTTGCCCAAATCCTTCAACGATTGTCGACAATAACAAGTGTGTCTTCTTCAAGAAGTCGCTTTGGATATGCTACTCCATTCAAGGTACAAGTTTATTTTGATATTCCCGTATTTGAAGGTCATATTAATGCAGATGCTTTGAAAAAATGGTTAAATTTCTTAGAAGGTTATTTCTCTGTTCACAATTTTTCCAACAGAGAAAATATCATGTTTTCACTCCTCAAGGCTCTCCCCAATGTCAAATATTGGTCGGAAACTTAGTGGGAGAAAAATTCCATAGAGAATTCTGGAATATTTGGGATTGAGCCCACTTGGAAATTTTTTATGGATGCGGTCAAGAAGCAATATTACCTTGTTGGAAACTATGATGACCAATACATGATATGGACCATGCTACATCAAAAGCGAGACCAAAGAGTGTTGGATTTCACAAATATCTTCCATCCCTTGCACATCAAATTGGGTATCAAAGACTTTGAGTGGAATTTGGTTATGAAATATTGTGGGGCTCTACACAGGTACATCCAAACTGAAATGCATTTTCTGGACATCTCATCACTGGGAGCCGCTTATAGATATGTTGTGAAAATCGAGAAGAAAATTGTGAAACAAAACAAGTAGGAATTTGGGTCTGCAAATATGTAATAGACAAAGTACGGTAAAGGCATCCCTAACTCACAGAACAGTCAACCTCGAGACAACCATTCCAAGCCATAGGAAAATAAGGGCAATGGGAAGACGAAGAAAGACATTGGGAAGTGGTGCGACTTCCACAAGATCCCTTGGCACAACACCGATGAATGTCACTCGAAACAGTAATTGGTAGTTGAGCTCGAATAAATAGAGACGAGCCCCGACTCAGACTCTGATTCAGAGAATAATAAAAGGAGATAGATAATTGATGTAGATCCCACTACTATTATCATGACCGCAACAATACAACGAGAAGAACCAGAGAATCCTGAGGAGGGGGGTTCATTTTCCATTTGAGGCTTGACATCACACTTTTGAGCACGATGTCACCCTTCTAGGGCATGACATCACCCGTTTAGGGTTTTATTTTATGTATTTTTCATTTTTGGCATATTGTAGAGTTTCGGGGTCGTCCCTCTTCTATTTTGTATTTGAAAATATCATGTGGACAAATTGGTTTAGGGTGGCCTCATATAAATAGGCCACCCTCACATTTCACTTTTCATCATGACTTGTCACCTTTTTTAGAGAACAAGTCTGAAATTTTGGCCCTATTTGGGCTATCTCTACTTATGCGCTATGCTTGGAGGATCAAGTTGTGGATGTTTTGTTAATTTTTGAAGAGGAATTTCTGCAATTATGGTTTTGTCTCATGGAATCTTCTCTAAAGTAACTGAATTTTCTGCAATTTTTCTTTATGTTGTTATGTTTCATGGTGAATCTTGTTAATTTATGCTAGATGTCTTGCTTGGTAAAACCCTAAGAGAGGAGCATAAGTGCTTCCTCCTCTCGCAAGGATATTCTTGTTCAAAATTGGTGAGACATTCTTGCTAGGGTTAGTATCTTCAATCCCTAAAGTTCTATAACTTTAGGATTTTATCCCTAGACAGTTTATTTTAACCTAGTTGAAGCATCAATAAGGGAGGGGAATATTGCTAGAGCTCAAATGTGCTTGCACTCTACCAATCATTCTCTTTAAATTTTAAATCATGAGGCCCTAATGTGCTAGTACCTTAGAGTTTAAACCCTACCTCTTAGTTTGTACTAGTTTAATCTTCAATTATTGTTGCATTTGCTACTATAAATACTCCAAGCCCTGAGGCACTGGTTTCATATCTTTCTTGTGGTGAAATTGATCAACAAATACTTTATTTCAATTATCTTAAGCCTTTTACTAACATTACTAACGCTAACACTTGAAAACTTGCCTAATAACTTGTTGTCGTTAATAAATTTTGCTACATCCACCTAATAACACTTTGTTTTGTTGCATACACTCTTGTAAAGGTGGTCTAACCTACTCAGATTTTATCTTAAAAAAATGGATAATGTTTTATGTGATGCATGCTTAATTTTCATGGTCAATCGTTGAAATTTTGAGCTCTTTTTATTGTTGTTGTTACAAATTTATATTGTTGTTATAAGACTGGTATATTGCTGTAAATTTGCAACAGCCATTAGCAATTATGATTTTCTAGTGTCGTGGGAGGTATTTATTTCTTGTTTGAACTTGGAAATAATCATATATATGTTACAAGGTCTCCTTTTCCGAGCAGGTACTCAAACAACTTCATACCTATTTTATTACCTTGACTTAGACCTTATCTTTTGGTAATCCAGAGAGGGGGAGGTAGGCCTGGCTTCTATACTTGCTACTTTGATCCCTTGGGGTCACCAGGAAAGCCTCCTTTGTGGTGGACCTCTTCCATCACTAAAACAAGGGAATTTCTTACTAAGGTGACAATGGTAGGATCTTCCATAGTTACACAAGATTTGGGGGACTTGTGTTTGGCTTTGCACAAGTACAAATCCTATAATAATAGGCCCATTGTAGCCAAAGATATCACCTAGTGCATTTCGTGCTACAACAATCATTTATTTCTACCCTCATCAAATCATGTCCATTGGATTTGGCCCCCTTTCATTTATACCATAAGTATTTTGTGAATGCAGCTTGGGTTTTTATATTGAAATACACTTCCTCCTTGTATTCAAGCGATAATCCAAAGTCATGCTCCCTTGTATCCACATATGTTTGTGTGCCTATATTTTGGCTCCTCGTTGTGTCATTTAATCCTTATCACCATGTCAAATTACTATCTCCAAGTCACCTTATAGTAGTTATCCCACTGTTGGTCATCATGTCACACTATGCCACTACTCTACCATGTATCTACTAAGTCAATCTATCGCCATAATCAAGTTTCCAAGTGGAGACACCCCAAGTTGAAGTGAGGAGACCCATGACTTTGTTTGTAATATACTTTATTATATCAAGTTTAAATTAACTATATTGTTAATATAAAAGTCACGTTCAATTGTCTAAAAGACTTGACTTTACTCATTTACGTGTACTTATACACATTGTTGTATCTTAATGATTATCCAATAATAAAATTATTAAATATTAAACGTATATTTCATATATATCATGTCTTCCCTTTGAATTGGTATGAGAGCGAAACCTTAGACATCAAGTTCAAGTCACATGCATCATTATGGAAACTATAAATACCATTATGGAAAATACAAGTACCATTATTGAAAAAATAAAGAATTCTATAAATGAAATAATTGAAGAGAGAAAAGCACAAATCCCTAAGATAGCTCAGAAGATATTAGAACACCACTAACGGGAAAATAAATATGCATCGGCTAGTTTTGAAGAAGATGAACTTGCAAACCAACCAGCCAAAAGGATTCTCACTCAATCACATGAATTTATTACCCAACGAGACAAAAGGATTCTCACTCAGTCACATGAATTTATTACTCAACTTTCTTTGGATTTGGAAATGGCTAATGGACCATCACAAGATACAGGTGTTCAAGAAAGGTTGTCTATGATTCAAAAATCCAATATTTTCCACAGAAAATGATATAAGAGAAAAACCAGTTCAAAACCAACGATCTCCACTCAGTACAGAAGGATCGATTTATTTCATGACTATCACTTCGAGGAATATGGTAATGGATAGTACAAAGACATCACAGTTGTTTGTATCACAGATTGCTTGGTATCGATAAACCCAGCTGAGCAAACCTCGGTGGGTGTAGTTAATGAGCTCCTGCACCTGAAGTTGGTGAAGTTGCAGTGGATCCTCTTGCTGCGGAGGGTGCTCCTGCACCTGCCATCGTCGGGAGTGAGGTTGTGAAGGTCAAGGGTGACGCAAAAAAGGAAAATGGAGAGAGGGTTATTGCAGCAGAAAACCTGCAGGAGAAGAAAGAAGAGGAGTCCATCCCTCCAAAAGGAGACAACATTGTCATTTGGCCTCATTGGAACGCCAAGCCGTGCGTTCATATTACAATCATTGGTTTGTTTGTCTCAGAAGAGGAGCTTACACCACTCTTTATTGAGTTTCGAAAAATCTTGAGCATTGTTTTTGAAAATGAAAGAAAAGACGTTAGCCATTATTCGTTATGGCACAGAAAATACGGAAGGAGACCAGTTAGTTGCGAGAGAGAAAGAAAAGCTTCACAATACACAACTTGGTGACTGAACATTATTCGCTAAATCATTTTGTTCTGATTCGTTGCTCTTCATTGAGAATCTCACTCCAGACATTTATGATGCACTGCTGAGAAAAATGTTTGAACGGCAAGGAACAGTGGAAAGATCTTGTGTTTTACCCAATGCAACATGGAGGAGAAAAGGATATGGTTTTGTGTAGTATAGCTTGAAATTGCAGGCTCTAACTGCTAAAATGACGATGGGAAACATAAACATGGATGGTCCAGTCTTAAGTGTAGAATGCTTTCAAATTGTAGGAAAAGTAGTAGGATAAAGATTTTATGAAATGAAGATTTTTTTTCATGGTATTTGCTTGAAAATTTATTAGAAATTGTGGGATTAGTAGATTTAAGTGATTATTTTTGTAGAATTCGAATGTCTTGGGAGTTTTCAGCAAGCTGAATCTATTTTTAGATTTTGAACAACAAAAAATAGTGATTTGTGTTCCGATGAAAAAAACCATTTAATAAAACAGCTAACGAAGTAGAAAAATCGCAGATATGTTTTCAATTATTCTATTTGTTGACAGCATACGCATACCAAAGGAAAATCCAAACGTGGAGGCTTATCTAAGAGCATTATTTGGGAAATATGGAAAAGTAAGGGATTGTCACCTAGCTATTGGCATGAATAACCAGTTTCATGGCCTTGGATTTATAGATTTCTATCATTCACTATGTGCTGACATGGCCCAGCAAGCATTGGAAGGCCATGAAATAGAAGGACATAGTATACGTGTCAGTTTTGCAAATCCATCTAAGTCAGCTCAATCATACAAGTAATGTTTTGGAACCCAAGCTCCGTCTATTCCTGGGGGATCTATGGGCGGAAGAGGTGCATATGCTGGTATGATGGAAGATAATCATATGAGAGGACACATGCCAACTCTTATGCTAGGTCAAGGTTTCACGGGACCTGGTTGCTCAGGCATGATGGAAATGGGAATAGGAATGCAATTTGGACATGGATCTCATGGTGGGAAACCATTGCTTGATCAAGAGCATGTATGCAGTGGTGCGGGTATGCTGGGGTCAAATGCAGCACCTACAAAAATGATAGATCGTTCACCTGTTGTTAATACAGTAGGTTAAAGATTTTATGTTGTAGGTTAAAGATTTTATGAAATGCAGATTTTTTGGGGGGATATTTATCTGAAATTTGACAAAAAATTGTTGGATTCTTAGATTTAAGTGATTATTTTTGTAGAATTTGAGTGCCTTGGGAGTTTTTCAGCATGCTGAATCCATTTCTACATTCAGAAATGAATTCTGAACAACAAAAAATAGTGATTCGTGTAAATTTATATATCGCCTAGACACAAACACCACGAATGGCCACCATTCGCATCGACGATGATGAAGTCTAAGATCGACTAATCAGATACACTATGGTCCTAGGTCTCTATTACCCGAAGATTTGAATAGACTTCTTGGTCAAGTGGCCATTACAACATATTCATTATGAGTTTTATTCATGTCATTATAAGAATTGAACCCGAGTGAGGAGGATAACAATCATTACTCACAACCATCCAAGATACACTCAATTGATGTCAAAGATATAGACTTTGTAAACAGGAACACAAATTTTGATGTTTGTGAATTTTGTAAACACAGAAACACAAGTTTTGATGTCTGTGAATTTCAATATGTGGGTGCCCAGAATGATCATGTTGATCATATATGTAATTGTACGAGTTGATCCAATAGGTGGGGCTGGATTCGAAAAACTTCAATGTGTTACGCAATTTCTAGTGGAATCGACATTGTTAGAAGAAAATTTTCTTCGATACTATCTTTCATTGAATGTTGCATAGTTAATATACTATTCCATGGTGATCCTTAATCCAAACGAGAAACACGAATGGAAACAAAGCCTGACAGAGTTGACTGGTTATTCGTTGCAAAACATGAGAGAGTGCGTGCAGGATGTCTATGACCTGCATTGCAAGAAAGAGTTTTGTAAAACATATGATTGTGCAGATCAAGTATACTCTCATCGAAATTTTATGGGTGTGGCCAAGTTGAATCCAGTTGCTCTATTTTCCGGTTTTGAGATCTTCGTCATAGACAAACAGAATAGAAGAATTTGCAATATTATGAAATATTCGTTAATAGTAACTACAATTTTGAGAAACCTTTTTCTCTATCTTGTTAGGAAGCTCTCTAGGGATCCTAATCTTCATTGTGTGGAGTCACATGCTCTTGCTCCACCTCTCCTTAATGAGTCCAAACAAAATAGGTGGAATCGAGAGGGTCTTCAATTAGAATATGAGGAGTTGCAATCTAGTTTGTCAACATTCTGTGAAGTAAGCTTTGGACATGTGATTTTTTTATTTACAACGCAACGCATGCACATTGGTCACGACACCGTAACGAGAATGAGGAATTTATATCCAAGCATTTGTCTATATCCATGATTCGAGAACGAATATTTCTTCGAGAACGAATATTTTTAGGAGGGGATGACTTGTAATATACTTTATTATATTATTTTTAAAATAATTATATTGTTAATGTAAAAGTCATGTTCAATTTTATAAAAGACGTGGCTTTACTCACTTACATGTATTTATACACTTGTAATCGTAATGATGATCGAATAAGAAAATTATTAAAAATTAAATATATATTTCATATATATCATGTCTTTTGCTTTCATTGTTAGCTATGAAGAATCCCAAAATCAATGCAATCAAGCCCTCCTCAAAACTTCCCCCCAAAGGATTAAGGTGATCCCTTAAAACCCCCAACTCTAAAGGATTTAGACTTAGCATAGATAGTCCCCTCATAGAGTTAATGTCACCTAGGTCCTCAATGGGTATACCCAAACCTTTTAATGGAAGGATCCCTCAACGTCCCGACACATGTGCATAGTGGACCTTCCTTAAAGGGTTAGGGGTAATCCCACAAAATCTTAACTCTAAAAGATCACATTTTTACTCCCTTCGACAAAAACATATTTTCATTAATGTAGTTAGGAATTAGAAGAATTTATTCCATGGGTTTTTTTATGAACAAAAGAGATCCCCGACTCTTCTCTCAAAAATTTTGAGTCATGTTATTGCACAAGTTGTAGGTTGGGAAAAGCCTGACCCAACCACCAATTGGCAACAACTTAGAGAGAACCTACCCACTTTCACCTTAGGCAAGTGTTCCTGTCACTTTATAGATGAGGTAGTCACATCAAGGGGGGAATCCCAATGACCCTAGGGGGTATTGAGATGGAAAATGATATGTATGGATGGAAGCGTCTAAAGGTCAAGTTTCTAGATGGAAAATGGAACTTGGATATGAGTCTAGAGGGTTGCTTGAGGTTGCCAATGATTTGAGTAACCTGCCAAGTGTGAATACATGCCCGAGACACAAGGAAAACCAAGTATATGATATAATATGTTAGTTGGACAAGAAATTTATGCTCGATGTCCATAATTGCAGAAAATGTCAATGATATATATCAGCATATAGAAAATAATAAAGGTTGCAAAATAAGTGCTAAAAATATAATTGAATAAGCAAGAGACAAGCTAGTGAAAGCTAACTTAACATATAATGATAAATCAATACTCTAGCACAAAAAGGCAAGGTTGAAACAAAAAATTACTGCAGTGATATTTATCAGCCTCATGGTTGTAGCAAACCAAGATTATAACAGAAAAATCAGCCAATGAAAATCACCTTTAACTAGCTCAAAAAGTGTGTTGGGGTTAGTAGTTTGTTAGGGAAAAGTTGTAGCCAATTCCTAGGGTTAGTTTAGGAGTTATCTAGGGTTAGAGAGTTAGTTTTTTGTAGCCCTAATGGTTGTAGGTTAGTTTTGTAACAGCAACAAAATTTAGTGGATGAAAAATGATGCCTCAATGAGGCAAGAGAACCTAGGGCTCAAGGAACAACTTCCAAGTGAGAGAACTTTAAAACTTGAAACTTTCACGTTTACCAATGCAACGTTTTATTTCTCCAATGCAATGATTAGTGCCTTTGATTATAGGTTAATGGGGTCAAGAGAAAAGAGCTAAGACTACTACCTCCTTGGGGGTATAAACCCTCTTATTCCCCAAGGCAAGTGACCTATCCAGGGTTTTAAACACTAAGGGGTGTATGCCCTTATACTTCCTTAGAGAAACCCTTGCAAACAATAAATTCTATGCTTAAAAATGTGATGGAGTTAACTTAGGGGTGTATGCGCTTATACTCCCTACCTAGCCTTAGAAAAATCTACCTTGAGCTTTAATAACAAATGAGAGAAACAAGTAAAAAGTTTACCAATCTAAATAGAAAAAAAATATACCATAGCATGCCAAGATAACCACCGCAATAACAAAAGAATGACCTCCAAGAGATAGTGCATCATCATCATCAACTCCACAACCAAAGAGAAACCATATCATAGCACAAGATAGAAAAAATCCTCAATGGTAGCGAAAATTTCAGTCCAATACTTCTCACAAATGGGAGAGTTATGATTCAAAATGAGATCTTATGATCTCTATTTATACAAAATGTCAATAACATAGTTTTTCCACGTTAGCAAGGGTAAAACATAAGACAAGGGGTCCACAACCCTTATCTTACCCCTTGCAACCAAATAATATTAAATAATTCATCTTTAAATTCACTTTTACACAAAAGAAAACCCTAAAACAAGAGGGTGTCACCCTTTTAGGGGATGTTTTGACACTAGGAGCAAGTTGTTGGAGTTGGAGATGCATAGTTAGGCCTCCAAATGCCACATGTCAATCATCTATGCCATCTCCTCATGGTCAAGGCCCTCATCTCCTAAAAACTTCCATGTGTCAATGATTCATGTCTTCACCACCAAACTCTAGCCCATCTAGATGATGTCAAGCCTCCAATAGAGATGTGTTGCCTCTCCTAGGAAAAATGTTTGGCATGTAAGGGATAGGTCGCGTCGTCCATGATGTCTTCTAAGACTCTAAATCTATGTCTCTCTCATCTAGCATGTGGGCCCTTGGCATCCAACCTGTGGGATTCAAGCCCCATGGAAGCCCAAGCTAGGCTTGTTCCTCCAAACGTGTCCACCAACTAGGTCCTGCAAAGACAAATAAGCACTCCCTCCAAGGATCTCAAGTCATAATATCATGGTGAGTAAATAAAATCAATAAATGAGCTACCTAAGCATGTGAATCAAATATTACCTGGTCAAACAAGTAACTACTCAAATACATTATGCGATTTTTCAAGCTTGGATATGGGATGGTTGATGAGGTGTCCTATTGGGTAGATCTTCCCCTAGGTCAAGGAGAATTTCCCAAGTGATCCATCTCTAATCCATGTGAAGTAGATGAAGTGGTTAAGGATCAAGACTCACTTGGCATGGGGTTCATGACATACAAGGGGTTGTAGTGTCTCATTCACGGGTTCCTTTGTAGAGCGTGTGTGCCACCTTCATTTGCAATGCATTTTTTCCAAGCCCATTCTCTTGCCATTCTTTGTTTCTTTCATGTTTTAAAGGATGAGTTGAAGAACATTGTCCTAGCATGGTGTCCAGATAATGACAGTGTCACTCACAAGTACCTTGCAAAAATGAGAAGGTTGGCGCCTGATGAGACCCCCCTTCTCTCAATTGTGGAACTAAGAGACACTACCCTGGCTTGGTGGCCAAATGATGGTAATTTTGTACCACTAGATACCCATTATCATGATAGGTAGGCTCGTGATGAGAACTCCTATCCTCCAACTAACCCCCTAAGCATTCTATCATTTATTCTCATGGGTCCCCCTTTTTTTACAGAGAAGTTTTTCATTTCTTTCTCGAAGGATCCCTGGGTGAAGCATCTAGAAGGTCTATATATAGGCAACAACAATCCCTCTGGGCCGTTATCCCCTTCTTCCCATAGAATGAGGGACAACCCCTTCTTGGGTCAATACACCCTAAGATCCCAATGGACAAGGAAATGGGGGGTTTAAGTGATCGAAAGTGGTAATTATGGCTGGGAACGGTACGATGGCTCTTCAAGGGATTTCCTAGTAGAAAACCCATTCCCGAGGAAGACCACTTTTTAGAGAACAATGTAAACCACCAAGGTGAAACCGAGCAAAAGGCATAATTTCCAAGCATATATCTTGAAATCTAAAGCAGTCTAAGATACAACATACTCAAAATGTCTCAAATATTGAAATAACACTCACCATAATACCTGACTTGTACCTCATGGAGAAAGGCTCGGTGCCTCTCAGAAGCCAGCTGGTGTGGTGGATGCCATCTGAAAATCCTGACCTTTGTGGTGGTGAGAAGGGTATCCATATGTGCAAGTGGATATTGTCAGTCATGTAGTCTCTCGGCACTCCATTTCTGCAACTTGAGGGGCTCAAGACATAATCTCCTTAGTTATCCCACAAAATGGGGATAACATCTGGCTCTTACTTGGGGACATGTGCTCGTCGTAGAGTGCATGAGAACCACAGTGTCTCCTGGTAGAACTGTGCCTGCCAAAAATCAAACAAAAAAATCAGAGCATCTAGGGTGGTGCTATCACCCTTCATCCATATACAAAAAAATCCAAATGAAAACTAATCTAAAGAAGAAAATTTTGGCATTTTTTCAAAAATTTCTAAATTAAGCATGAAATCAATATGCAAGTAGAGAAAAATGAAAATGAAATGCATCTAAACTAATATGAGAAATCAAGATGCAAATGCAAGGAAAGAAAGATGACCTTCCTTCTTACCTAGGGCCTAGGGCTTGAAGATCAGATGATGGATGATGTCACGTGAAGTCATACAACCAGTGAAACCAATTGTTCGTCTCATAAAAGTATCTCCCTTTGTGCTTAATCATGTAATACAACAAAGATAAATCAAGAACATAATAATCATTAGTATAAATACACATATAATCGATAATGAAATAAAATTCCTGGAGATGGGTGGGAGGGAGGAAATCTTGTTGGAAAGAGAAAACATCCGCCCGATCATCCCGCCTGAAAGTGTATCCTCAAGCCTGATCATTCCATCTTTGAAGAGGGCTACCATATGTAGAATACAACTTGTCTTTATATTCACTTAGAAAATCACTTCTCCCTGAAGGTTGAGAAAGGAAAAGATATCTCAAGAAAACCCTATGATTTCCCAAACAAGAGTGTTGGCCCTTGACCAAGTTTTGGGAGCACTTGGTCATATTTGACCGTTTTTGGGACTTCGACAGCCTATCGAAGATGGAGCACTAGATGAAGTGTAGACTGCAGAATCTCGGCCCACTTTTGGGTCCCTTTTTGGGTTTTGGGAATATGTAATGGGAAAGGAATGTCGGCCCATGGGTTTACCCATGCTTAGGCCCATTTTGTATGTATAAATAGAAGGATAGGAAAATGTAACAAAGTAGTAATAGAGAAGAATATTGTATCTATGTGATATAGGCTAAGTGCAAAAGGGGGATTTGTGTGATCAAGAGTTTTTTTCATTCTGTATAGACTTGTAGAGCTTAGTGCAAGTCCATGTGTGATGGTATAGAAGGCTTTGGGCTGAAAGGCAAGGAAGAAGGATCTAGCGAACTGCACAGATATTATGTCATGTGTGAAGTAAGGGTTTCTAAGGCTCTGTGCTTGTAACCAATTGGCCAACGATAATAAAGAAGAAGAGTTGGTGGACGTAGCCCCAGGGTGGGGGTGAACCACGTAAATCCTGTGTTATCCGCTTTGTTCCTTGTTCTGATGCATTGATGTGATTATTTGCTAAGTTATTTGAGATGAGTAGATAGATCTTCCATATATGCTTATGCTTAGTGCTTATGATGTGTTAGGTCTGATTCACATGTATATGCTAAGTGCTTGACCTGTTAGATCTGAATACTCTATGGATGATAAGTGATCAAACAATCTAGTTCATTGTGAATGTTGCGAAGCTCTGTTGTATCTGCGAAGTGGTTATTGATTGCATATTAGATATCCAACAGTGTTGAGTGCTATATTAAGTAAGGAATCATAGATATGTGTCCCAGCTAAGGTTGCAGACACTTGAGTCATGCAACCACCCCTACCTCTACCTCGGGTGAGACTTCATCTTCTTTGCAGGTGTTTCCGAAAGGGCCAGTAGTTAGGGTTTTGTTGGTGCGTTGTTGTAGCGTTGAACCCTGGGTCTGCCCCTGTGCCAACAAATGGTTCTGTTGCCAGGACCTGAAACTG
>JZKD02S0344448.1:0-15340 GCA_000966675.3 Picea glauca
TAAAGTGTGAGACTAATTACTATATCCACACTGACCAGGCCCCTTTCGAGGTCGCTGAGGGGATGGTTTATTTGCCAAATTGAAAATACTGAATTGAAACTAATCTAACAATTAGCATTCTATTTGCATAAATGAAAAATTGATCTAAGCTAACAAATTATGCAAAAATTGACACAATCACCAAAACACCGCTCCCCCTTGGGGGGTTTGAAGAGCGGGAGCTTGTAGCCCCGCTTATTTTATTATGATTTTACACAATGCTTATGAAAGTGACTTGTGACCATTCATTAGGGGGGTCACAAGTCTTTAAAATGGTTTACAAAAGGCTATGAAGTAAAGATGGTGCTCCCGGGGGTCCCGGATGCCCCTAATCCGCCCAAAATGGACAAAACCTCCTTCTATCTGTTCGTCAACTTGCACAAAACAACGAACAAACGAGGATAAAAGATGCCCAAAAACATTTTAGAAGTGTCTTGGGTTATGAGTCAAACTCCAAAAAAAATTCTAAGTTACTTTTGCAAATTTTGGCAAAATTTAACTAAGGAACTCAAGCTAAAAGGCTAGTTTCCTTAGGGTATTTTTGTTGTTGTTATAAATAGCAATGTAATAGCACTTAGATTTTCTAAATATAAACTTGATATATCTTTTAAAGTAAATCAAATTTCAGCCTTTAAATTTGGAAGTAAAATGCTTGCAAAATTTGACTTTTCTTGAACTAGATCTAGATTAAGATAACCAATTTGAATCAAGAACTCTAGATCTAATCTTTAAAGCAACTTACTACTTAGATAAAATGATTTTGAAAACTGAAATGTATCTAAGAAAGTAAGCAACAAGTAACCAAAGCGATTTTAAATTTCTTGAGAAAGAGGAAGAGAGAGAAAATTGTAGCCTTGAAACCCTTGGGCAATGGAGTCTTTAGATGAGCTAAGGAGGGATTTGAGTCTTTAGATCCTTGAAGTTGTTGGAAGCAAACAAACTTTTTCACCACTCCAAGCTATGAACTTGTAATTCTTAAAATCCTTGCACATAAACTTGTTAGCAAAATGGTGTCACCTACATAAGAAACTTGAGAGTATGTTAGTTAAACAAAACACACATACACATCAAAATCTCTAAATATAAATGGACAAATAGGAATAACAACAAGCTAGATAAATCCTATTCCTTCAAAATGATAGCATCCCTTTGAAATCCAAGATAACAAACTTAAAGAAAGAATTAAACAAATATCACCTCATAGATCAAGCATAGATTGACATCAAATATCCACACACATGCATAGCACACCTTCTTGACCTCCAAAGTCTTTCTTTATTCACAAATGAAAATATTACAATGATAAGTCTCTCTCAATCAAGCTCCAACTAACTCACAATGGAGGAGAGCTCTCTTATTTATACAACAAAGGGTGAAGAAACCAAGGAGAGGGGCGCATGGCTTCCTCAAGGACGGCGCACCAAGTGGTGTGAATGGACTGCCAAATGTGAGGGAGAGGGCTGCCACCTCTCCCCTCATCCAAACATGTGTCAATCAAAGTCTAGAGTAAAGGAGAGGGTGCCACTTCCTTGGCTTGTGGGCTGCCACCTCAAGAGGGCGCCACCTCTCCAAGAGAGGCGCACCTCTCTTCTCACATGTGCTCAAATCTCTTAAGATTTGCAATCAATCATATGCCAATCAATTATATCTTGTCCCCTTTGACTTCCTTTTGACTTTTGGCATTTAATTTTCTCCAAACTTGTCCCCCTTTATCTTTTTTTTTTTGACTTGGCTGATTTTTATTGAATTAAAACGTCTTTTTTGGGTTTTTGAGAGTAAAATCAAATTTGAGTGATGAAAATCACCAATTTTACTCAAGTAAGTGGGTAATTAGGTAACATGGGTGCTCTAGGTCCAAAAATGAGCATCNAAAATTGTAGTCTTGAAACCCTTGGGCAATGGAGTCTTTGGATGAGCTAAGGAGGGATTTGAGTCTTTAGATCCTTGAAGTTGTTGGAAGCAAGCAAGCTTCTTCACCGCTTCAAACTATAAACCTGTAAGTCTTAAAATCCTTGCACATAAACTTGTTAGCAAAATGGTGTTACCTACATAAGAAACTTGAGAGTATGTTAGTTAAAACAAAACACACATACACATCAAAATCTCTAAATATAAATGGACAAATAGGAATAACAGCAAGCTAGATAAATCCTATTCCTTCAAGATGATAACATCCCTTTGAGAGCCAAGCTAACAAACTTAAAGAAAGAATTAGACAAATATCACCTCATAGAATAAGCATAGATTGACATCAATTGTATCCACACACATGCATAGCACACCTTCTTGACCTCCAAAGTCTTTCTTTATTCACAAATGAAAATATTACAATGATAAGTCTCTCTCAATCAAGCTCCAACTACTAAACAAGGGAGAGAGCTCTCTTATTTATACAATAATGGGTGGAGTTCTCAAGGAGAGGGGCGCATGGCCTCCTCAAGGAGGGCGCACCATGTGTTGAGTAATGAGTTGCCAAGTGTGGGATGAGGGCTGCCACCTCTCCCACACTTAGAACAAGTGTCAATCTAAAGTATAACCAAGAGGATGGCGCCACCTCTTTCCTTCATGGTCTGCCACCTCAAGAGGGCGCCACCTCTCCAAGAGGGGCGCACCTCTTTTCTCACACTTGCTCATATCTCTTAAGATATGCAATCAATCACATGCCAATCAAATATCTCTTGTCCCCTTTGACTCCTTATTGACTTTTGCCATTAATTTTTCTCCAAACTTGTCCCCCTTTATCTTTTTTATTTTTGACTTGGCTGATTTTTATTGAATTAAAATGCCTTTTNCTTTGCACATAAACTTGTTAACAAAATGGTGTCACCTACATAAGAAACTTGAGAGTATGTTAGTTAAACAAAACACACATACACATCAAAATCTCTAAATATAAATGAACAAATAAGAATAACAGCAAGCTAGATAAATCCTATTCCTTCAAGATGATAACATCCCTTTGAAAGCCATGATAACAAAATTTAGAGAAAAATTTGACAAATATCACCTCATAGATTAAGCATAGATTGACATCAAATATCCACACACATGCATAGAACACCTTCTTGACCTCCAAAGTCTTTCTTTATTCACAAATGAAAAGTATTACAATGATAAGTCTCTCTCAATCAAGCTCCAACTAACTAAGGAAGGAAGAGAGCTCTCTTATTTATACAATAAAGGGTGGAGTTACCAAGGAGAGGGGCGCATGGCCTCCTCAAGGAGGGCGGACCATGTGTTGAGTAATGAGCTGCCAAGTGTGGAGATTGGGCTGCCACCTCTCCACACTCCCAGCAAGTGTCAAACCAAAGCCAAACTAAAGGGGAGGGCGCCACCTCTTTAACTCATGGGCTGCCACCTCAAGAGGGCGCCACCTCTCCAAGAGGGGCGCACTTCTCTTTCCCATGTGCTCATATCTCTTAAGATTTGCAATCAATCACATGCCAATCAATTGTATCTTGTTCCCTTTGACTCCCTCTTGACTTTTGCCATTAATTTTTCTCCAAACTTGTCTCCCTTTATCTTTTTTATTTTTGACTTGGCTGATTTTTATTGAATTAAAATGCCTTTTTTGGGTTTTTGGGATTAAAATCAAATTTGAGTGATGAAAATCACCAATTTTACTCAAGTAAGTGGGTCACTAGGTAACATGGGTGCTCTAGGTCCAAAAATGAGCATCCCCATGGCCTATTTGGTGCTCAAATACTACTTTTTTTTAAGTATCTTTATTTTTTAATTAAAAATTGCCGAACACTGGCAATTTTTTAATTAACTGAAAAAATTAAAAAATGCTAGGAGGGACTTAATACATTTCCATAAGACTCTAGGAGGATGTTTGGCATGGTAATATACATCAGACACTAGACTTAGATCCATGCTTAAGCCCCAACCATGAGCATATACTCTAGCTCTGGAGGATTGAGTGAAAAAACTCATAAATTATAAATCGCCTAAAAGCGGAAAAATATAATTAGCAAGTGAAAAAACACTCCAGAGTATAACTCATGTTTATGACTTAAGGTGGCTAAGACCTTTTACAAATTCATCATGCAAACACCTCTTATTACAATTTTTTATGGAAATGTAGAGTAACAGGGTGGTCTTTTTGACCGGCTAAACTTCTGAACTCTGAATTTTGAACAAGTGATGTTCAAACTTTGGTGGCTCACTGGAAGTCCATCTTAATGCAACTTTGATGGATAACAACGCTGACCGAAAATACTTGTGTAAAAGTCTTGTGGTTTGCATTCTTTTATTTCAGCAAGTAGGTGTAAAGATCCGAGAGGAGTATTTTATGTTTTGATGCATGTTGAAGAGATAACATGGACAACAAAACTATCCTAAATAAACATGATATCCTTGTTTTGTGGATAACTAAGGAGATTACGTCTTGAGGCCCTCAGGTTGCAAATATGGAGTGTCGAGAGATTACATGACCAACAATGTCCACTTGCACAGATGGAGACCCTTTTCACCACCACACAGGTAAGGATTTTCAGGATGGCATCCACCACACCCGCTGGGTTTTGAAAGGCAATGGGCCTTGCTCCATGAGGTACAAGTTAGGTATTATGGTGAATGTCATTTCAATATTTGAGGCATTTGAGCATGATGTATCTTAGACTGCTTTAGATTTCATGACATATGCTTGGACATTGTGCCTTTTTCCCTGGTTCACCTTGGTGGTTGACATTGTGCCCGAGTAAGTGGTCTTTCCTCGGGATGGGTTTGCTACTAGGAACTCCCTTGAAGAGTCATCGTACCGTTCCTTACCATACTTACCACTTTTCATCACTTAAACCCCCCATTTCCTTGTCTCTTGGGATTTTAGGGTGTATTGACCCAAGAAGGGGTTGTTCCTCATTCTATGGGAAGAAGGGGCTGAAGGCCAAGAGGGATTGATGTTGGGTAAAAGATAAAAGCCTACATATATACCTTCCAGATGCTTTTCCCAAGGATCCCCCAAGAAAGCAATGAAACGTTTATCTGTAAGAAAAGGGGGACCCACAAGAATAATGATAGAATGCTTAGGGGGTTAGTTGGAGGATAGGAAGTCTCATCATGAGCCGGCCTATCATGATCATGGTATCTAGTGGTATGACATTACCATCATCTGGTCACCAAGCCAAGGTAATGGCTCTCAGTTGCATGGCTGAGAGAAAGGGGGTCTCATCCCAAGCCAGCCTTTTCATTCCCACAAGGTATTTGTGAGTGACATTGTCGTTATCTGGACACCACGCCAGGACAATGGCCTTAAACTCATCTTTTAAAATATGAAAGAAACAATGAATGGCAAGAAAATGGGCTTGGAAAAAGTGCATTGCAAATGAACGTGCCACACACCCTCTACAGAGACACCCATGAATGAGACACTACAACCCCTTATATGTCATAAACCCCATGCCCATTGAGTATTGATCCTTAACCACTTCATCCAATTTACATGGCTTAGAAAGGGATCACTTGGGAAACACTCCTTGACCTAGGAAAGGTCTACCCAATATGACACTTCGTCAACCCTCCCATATCCAAGCTTGGAAAATCGCATAATGTCTTTGAGAACTTACTTGTTTGACATGGTAATCTTTGATGCACTTATTGGTTTGATTTACTCATCATGATATTTTGGCTTGAGATCCTTGGAGGGCGTGCTTATTTGTCTTTGCAGGACCTAGTTGGTGAACAATTTTGGAGGAAAAAGCATAGCTTGGGCTTCCATGGGGCTTGAAGCCCATAGGTTGGATGCCAAAGGCCCGCATGTCAGAAGAGAGAGATGAAAATTCAAAGGACTAGAATATGACTTGAGAGACATAACCTAACACCTACATGCCAAGCGTTTTTCCTAGCAGAGGCAAAACATCATCTTTAGGAGCATGACATCACCTAGGGGGGCTAGGGTTTGGTGGTGAGGTTACCACTCATTGACACATGGACGTTTTGAGGAGAATGAGGCATTGGCCATGAATAAATGAGTTGGATGATTGACATTTGTCTTTGGTAAGCCTAACTACACTCCTCCAACACTAACGACTTGCTCCTAGTGTCAAAACGTCCCCTAAAAGGGTGGCCCCAACTTAAGCTAGGGTTTCCTTTCGTGCAAAAGTAACTTTTAAGTGAATTGTTTAACATTATTTGTGTAAAGGGAAAAGATTATGGTTGTTGACCCCTAGTCTTTTGGTTTACCCTAAAATTATGTGGACAAACTATTTTGGAGACATTTTGTATAAATAGAGATCATAAGATCTCAATTTAAAAAACATTACTCTTACATTTGGAGTAGTATTGGACTGAAATTTTTTCTCTCTTTTGCTAGTTCTCTCTCTTTTCCTCTTGTTTATGGCTATCTCTTGGATTATTGGTTGATGGAAGTGATGTGCTAGACTTGGAAGGCTATTCTCTAGCTATTATGGTGGTTTGTCTTAGCTTTTTTCTTGAATTGGTAAGATTTTTTACATTGTGCTATCATTTGTTATTCAAGTCAAGGTTATTTTGCTAGAGCTAGGTGGGAAGTATAAGGGCATACACCCCCACCTTAGTCTCCATGTTATTGGTTTAACAAGGGTTTGCTAAGAGAAGTATAAGGGCATACACCCTCTTAGCCTAAACCCTAGCGAGAGATACTTTCCTTGGGAAGTAAGAGGATTTACACCCCCACGAAGGTAGTACCTCTAACTCTTTCTTTGCTGGACTCAATTAACCCAATTATTGAAGGCACTAGTCATTTACTTGTTTCATCAGAGAAATAAATTGTTTCCTTGGTAAATGTGAAAATTTCAAGTTTTAAAGATATCTCTTTAGGAAAGTGTTCCTTGAGCCTTTGGCTCCCTTGCCTCATTGAGACATCCCCTTTCAACCACAATTTCTTTTTGTTGTTACAAAACTAACCTACTGCCATTAGGGCTGCAGAAAACTAACTTTCTAATGCTTAATAACTCCTAAACTAACCCTAGGATTTAGTCCTAACTTTACCCTAACTCTCTACTAAGCCTAGCGCACCTATTGGGCTAGTTAAAGGTGGTTTCTAGTGGCTGATTTATCTGCTATTAATCTTGGTTTGCTACAACCATAAGGCTAATAATATCACTGCAGCAACCTTTTGTTTCAGCCTTACTTTTTGTGCTAACGTTATTGCTTAATCATTAGTGAGTTGAGCTAGCTTTCACTAGCTTTGTCTCTTGTTTATTTATCATATGCTTAGCACTTATATTGAAACCTTTGTTATCTTTATAGAGCTGATATATATCATTTACTGTTGCTGCAAATTAGGGACAACAAGCTTAACTTGCTTTTCTGACTAACATATTACAAAAAATCATTGGTTTTCATTATGTCTCGGGTAGGTATCTTACTCTCGGCAAGTCACTCAACTCTTTTGGCAACTCTTAAACCTTCCCAAGACCCCTTCCCAAGCTTTTCCTACCACATAGAATTGACCTCTAGGGGCATCCATTCATACTTATCATTTTCCATCTTATTTCCCCCTAGGGTCACCGTGATTCCCCCCTTGAGGTGACTACCTCACCTCTAAAGTTGCGAGGATGCCTGCCTAAGGTGACAGTCGGTAGGTGTCCTCCTAGTTGTCTCCAATTGGTGGTTGTGTTTGGCTTTGCCCAACCTACAACTTCTAAGATAACATTTTGGCGTAGTTGTCGAGGAGGATTTTGAATCCTCTTTGGAACCCTAACGACACTTTGGCAAGCTTTCCCAAAGCCTCTCCCCTAGCTTGTCTGGCAACTCCACTCAAGGGACGTTCCCTTTCCACCCTTGATGAGCTCTTCTTGAAGCTCATCTGGTGACTCCACCTTCCAAGAACCCACATTATCCCTTTCCATTTCTTTGATGAGCATTGAGCTCATCTAGTGATTCCATTGAGGTATTACCCTAAGTAATGGAAACATGGCTCTGTGGAGCTTTCATTAAGCATACAAGGCCTTGGATCTCGAATGTAATGTTCCTTTCCAATTAGGAGCTCCAGAGAGGAGGCTTAATGGTCTAAACTACCCCGTTAGACTATAGCTAGGGCCAGAAAAGGGTAAACAGGGTTACGAGAGGTCATTCCAGTCAAAGGTGTTATATTCATAAAGTGACATTGAGCTAAAAGTGGCTAAAAGCGTTTTTAAGCCAATTTGAGCTAAAAATAGAACATACGAGATAAAATTAGAAGTCAACAGGGAATTAGAGTTTCGGGCAGCTATAAGAGAAGGTTTAGTGACCTAATTCATCATTATGCAGATTTTGACTTGACATTGAGGAGAGAGGCGCATCTCAGAGTTCAGTGGATTCTAGGAAGAAGAGACCAGTTGGTTGATTTCGGTGTTGAGAGACACACCCTAGTCATCGGGGAGATCACACAGGTCTTCCATCATTCTTCAACAACAGTTACACAGGTTCCAGCAGCAAGGGCACACTGATTCAAGGTGAGGGCGCAACTTCTAAGGAGGTTCAGTGGATCGACTTGTCCCATCCAGGGAGAGTTCAGAGATTCCCCTCCGACCCAGTTGAGAGAAAGGCAAGGCACATCTTTTCCTCGTCAAATTCCAACGGAGGAATCATCGGGGGTGCACTTTTCAAACATTGGGAGTGTGTCACTTGGGGAGGACACATTCGGGATTCCCAACCAATCATCAGTTCAGATACGGGGAAATCCTTCTAACCCATTTCCTAGTGGACCTGCATGATCAGTTTGAGACACACATCAGCCGATTCTGATGGTAGAATCACTAGGGCGCAATTTTCCAAAGTAGAGGAGGTGCATTTCCCCCAAGGGGATCCATCCGGGGTCCAGACACACCAGCAGAGGGGTCGGTCAGTCACCAGGACTGAGAGGTAGAGTAGGGCGCACCATTTGGGATAGTTTCCAGGTCATTCCAAGAGGTTTAGCCACCAGGGCAAACTTTTCAGACTTGCAGTAGTTACCGTACGAGTTGCCATAGTTCCGGCTCATCCATTAATCCCGCAGTGCTCATCTATTATCATGTATTATCATTTAGTTTTCTTATTGTATTCCAGCTAAGATCCTTTGGTCATTTGATCTAGCCAAGTGATTCATTTTTATTCAGCCGCATTCAACATTTGTACTTCACAAAGATATCATAATATAAACTTTGCAGTATTTTGTCACATTTGTTATTTGTATGATCATTTATATGTTGTAAACAATTAATCCTACACACACATTACAAGAGTTTCCTAGACTAGCCAAGTCAAGAACATTACATCGAAGCTATTGATGGATATCCAAACAAGTGCCCGATAAACAAATTCGATGTCCTCCCAAAGTTCAATGGTAATCCATTGTTGGCAATAACACACGTTGAGTTTGTCAGATGCATCTACTATGTGAGTGTACAACATGAGGATGTGTGCCTACGATAGTTCTTGTTATCCTTGGGAAACGAACAAAAGGATTATCAAGCATTCTTGCAAGCCAAGAAGAATATCTTCTTTGACAATCCTCATCAGAGAATTCCTCAAACATTAGGAACCTGAAGCTCAAATTACTGAGGATACAATTTAGGACCAAGAGGATGCTTTTTCAAGAGAAGGTTTTGACCTTGATACTATTGAAGGCTTGAGAAAAATGATTCTTCCAGAGTTTGTTAAAACGACAGTTGAAAAATAAGAAGTTGACAACAACAAAAAGGAAAATTTTGAGCTTCTCAAGCAAAGTAGAGATGATGATTTCAAGTTTTGTGAACAACTAATGAGACTTTTCCCTGACAAGGACTTCTTGGTTAAGTTTTGTCAAGAAAGAGAAGAAGAGTTTGGCGCCATCATCGACAATTATGAGAAAAGACCTACCCAAAACTTATCTTGGGAAGTGGCCATTGCATATTTTGGAACAGATTCATTATACGATGTTGTGACCGAGATATATGGGTACCAAGAAAGCTTCCCAAATGATGATGAACCACTCTTCATAACCGAGGAACTCTATAAACTCGTTATAGATCAAGATCAATAAGGTGAATTTTTTTATCCTATTGAGGATGATGAAGACTTGGCCGAAGAAAATATTCATGAAGAAAGTTTTCAGGAAGACTTCAATGATGAAGACCCTAATGAAATACAACACCCGGATGAGGAGACATTGCTATCCATGCCCCCGCTTGACGAAGATGATATCATTCAGACTTTTTCTCCTCCTACACATGAAGAAGAGAATATGATGAGTTATAATCCTTTTGAAAACTTTAATGATGCTTTGTTCCATGACTTTGGAAATGAAGAAAACTGCCAAAAGGATCTCGATGAAGTTTCTCTTGCAGAAGGCCTGAACAAGACACATATATTTGTTTTCCCTTTTGAAGAGAATGAAGTCCTCCAACTTGTGAAGAAGTAATCAACTCCTATCGTGTAGATGAATTCGTGGAATGACCATCGAATATAGTTGACAACCACATTGATGATTTCATACAGGTTGGGAGACATAGATGGGATGTGGGTTGTTTCATTATTGATAGAGATTCCATTTATGACATTGAGGGTAGCTCTCAGGCAGAGGAGTTTGAAATGTCATCTTCAGAGGCCTGGTCTTCATAGGTGTATGATTCATATATTTGGCAGCCTGGTGATTAGATGGTTACATATTTGTTTCGTCCTTTCAAGTGTAATGTCCCCCACCTCTTGATGAAGAGGTTTGGAAAGACTTAGTGGTCTAGTCATCCCCACTAGACCATAGTATCATGCAACATGGGGAAAGGTCATCTAACTCAATAATATATTTTGAAGTTGACTTGGAAAAAAGGTCAAAATGGAAAAAAGTTACTCCATGAAGAATTAGAATGTTGGAGGTTGAGTTAGGACTTGAACCTGGGGGTTAAATAACTCAACAGAGAATTAGAATGGAAATATAAAGGAAAGACTAGGGTGCACCTCTCACTCAGGTTGGATACTATTGCATTTTGGCTATTGGGCTCTTGAGCACACAGTTTTGAGGGTTTTGAGAACACAAACCCTAGAGAACAACTCAGTGGTGAAAGATTCCACTCACCTTGTTCCAAGCTTGGTCTTGGGGATGAAATACTCCACCCACACCATTTTATAGTATTCACAGGTACCATCATCTATTCAAGAGAGTAGCAGGACATACCCTTGAGGGTTTTCCAGTGGGGGCGCACTATTCCTTGGAGAAGAGTTCGATCCAGCTTATTGACAGGGTTTATTGAGATTCTAGCACCTGGGTATTACTTGCAGGGCCTTGTCCATCAGATCTGGAGTATTTCGGGAGGGTTACTCTGGTTATATTATTATCTATATCTTTGGGACGGTTTTGAGAGAAGGAGGGCAGAACTGTGATTCAGATATTGTCAGTTCGAGGGGGTTACACCTCAAATCTGACCCTGAGACTTCTCCTAGTGGTTTGTGGCAGCCCGATCTATCTTTCTAGAGAGTTTCGGGGGATTTGAAGACTTCCTTCATCAGGGCCGAAATATTGGGCTTGGCAATCTTCGGGAGGGCGCAGTCTTGATTAAGGATTCAGCAGTTTGGAGGGGTATATCTTGGCATATGAGCTTGAGACTTCAGAGAGGGCTTCTACTTTCCCTAAACTATCATTTGGTGGAGTTTGGTGTTATTCTGTGACATCCTTCAGTTAGGCCAAAATCTTGGTCTTCTCATCTCTTCAACAGGACATGTAAATAGCCAGGGGGGTTTGGATGTGACCCAGGTTCTTCTTGATTTTATCTTCATTGCATATCCAACCTTTGGAGGCTTATTTTGTATTACCGGGAGCATTTTGTAGAAGCTCATATATTATCTCTTGGAGCCATCTGATGTTATTCCAGATCTGCATCCACTTTGTATCAGGTTCTTACTTTTCATAATAATAAAGGTCAGATCTATGCTTTTGGGTTCCATATCTTGTGTACTGGTTAGATCTTGTATTTGCATTGAGTTTATCTTCAGATCTGTGCTTCATAACTGAATATAACCCTAAGGCCGAAACTTGAGAGGCCATCCTGCAAACATACACAAACAAACAATTAAATTAGTGGTCAGTTAGTGTTCCAAGCGAAAAAATTGGCTTGGGAACATTACATCGAGGATGACTTGTCGCAGCATACTCAGAGTGATCCGCAGTCATCCCTTGATACATACCCTTTTGAGGATGCAGATTTGTTCTATGAGGACTTTCATCCATTGCGCTCAGATTTTGATAGACACTAGGTCGTGGCGAGCCCAAAGCAGTCTGAGGTCTGCTCTACCAAATGAAAGCACTTTCATGTTGAGACTTTGAACAGGGATTTGCAGACAAAGAAGAGATGTTTCCCAAGTACAACGAAAGAGTTTTTATCTAAGGCTGTGTATTACCACATTTCCTCTCATTTGGGAAATCATAAGGTTTTCTTGGGATCTCGTATCCTTTCTCAAGCTTCAGGGAGTAGTGATTTGTTGTGTGAAGATGAAGATGAGTCATCGTCTACATATGGTATCCCTCTTCAAAGATGGATTGATCAGGCTTGTGGCTACCTTTCAGGTGGGATGATCGAGCTGATGGTTTCTCCTTCCAGGAGGATTTCCTCCCTCCCACCCATCTTCATGAGTTTTATTTCATGATCGATTATATATCCATTTATGCTCATCATCATTTTGTGTTGGACTTATCTTTGTTGTTTCACATGATCAAGCACAGGGGGAGATACATTGATGAGATAATCAATTGGTTGCACTTGTTGTATGACTTCACCTAACATCATCCATCGCCTGATCTTCAAGGCCCCAAGGCCCTAGGTAAGTACGTAGGTCATATTGATTTCCTGCATTTGCATCTTGATTGCTCATAATAGTTTAGATTCATTTCATATTCCATTTTTCTCTACCTCCATATTGATTTCATGCTTCGTTTAGAAGTAAAAAAAAATGTCAAAGTTTTCTTCTCTAGATTAGTCATTTTTGGATTTGTATATGGATGAAGGGTGATAGCACCACCCTAGATGCTCTAATGCTTTTATCTGAGTTTTGGCAGGCATAGGTCTACCAGGAGATGTTGTGGTTCTAATGTACTCTACGACAATCACATTATTAATGTTTAAGCCATTATTATAGATGTTTGCATTTCATTAGATAACAATAGCATAATCCAAGATCACTGAGAAATACACAATCACAAGAGACACAACATTTATCCTGGGAAACCCTTTAGGGGAAGAAAACCCAGCAAAACTTCCTTAATATAGATAGCCAATACAATGCCAAGAGATCTCTATGCTAAAACAGAATGTCCTCTCCAAGATATGCACCACTCTCTCTCTCCTTTGTCGGTAACAGATCAGAACTTGTCTCTCAAACTAAGCAAGTGAGTTATATCCAAGTGAGGCGCTAGCCTCCTTTATTTATACAAGTCTGGCACGTGTGAAGTGTCTCTTCACTGGCAAGGCCGACTTCTCAAACTAGGTGGGTAAACCCACCTTTATTATATTTCTAGGTCTCTTTATTAACTGTTGGGGCCGACTTCTTATTTTGCCTATTATAATTGTCTTTTGACCAATCCGCAAAACGGGATTTGGTCCTATTATATAAACCGACATGATCAATCCTCAATGGGGATTGATCCTATGAATAATATATCAATAATAATAATAATACTCTTTGCAGTTACATTATTTCAACACTAACAAGAAGGGTATTCTTCAGTAGTATCATGCGAGAGAGAGAGGACAACATCATCAACAACATCAAGTGGGAGGACAACATCATCAATATCATCTTGGTTGGCATATCTATAAATCATCGAAAGTTTTCTTCATCGGCACCATCATCATTCTCAAAGGAATGCCATCATCATCTGCATCAATATGTATTAGTATAAAAAATGATACATCATCATCATCACAGCACAAGGATGGCTCATCACAATACAAGACTGGCTTTATGTCACAACTGTCAAGTCGGAAGCTTAGTACTTGTCTCATTTCATCATCTTGCTTTACGTCACAGCACTCAAGCTGGAAGCAAGATACTCGTCCTGATTTACGTCACAACCATCAGGTTGGAAGCAAGATACTAGATTGGCTTTACGTCACAGGTATCTAGCCGAAAGCTCAGTACTAGGCTCATCATATCATCTTTCTTTACGTCTGATAGCTTGGTCAGAAGCAAGGATCATCTCTTCTTGCTTTACGTCTGAAAACTCGGTCAGAAGCAAGGAACATCTCTTCTTGCTTTACATCTGACAACTCGGTCATGCTTTACATCTGACAACCCAGTCAGAAGCAAGGAACATCTCTTCTTTCTTTACATTTGACAACTAGGTCAGAAGCAGAGAACATCTCTTCTTGCTCTACGTCTGACAACTCGATCAGAAGCAAGGAACATCTCTTCTTGCTTTATGTCTGACAACTCGGTCAGAAGCAAGGAATATCTCTTCTTGCTTTACGTCTGACAGCTAGGTCATAAGCAAGGTACACATCTCATCTTGCTTTACGTCTGACAACTAGGTCGGAAGCAAGGAACACATCTCATCTTGCTTTATGTCTGACAACTAGGTCAAAAGCAAGGAGCACATCACATCTTGCTTTACGTCTGACAGCTAGGTCAAAAGCAAGGAACATCTTGCTTTACATCTAACAACTAGGTCAGAAGAAAGGAACACATCTCATCTTGCTTTACGTCTGACAACTAGGTCAGAAGAAAGGAGCACATCACATCTTGCTTTACGTCTGACAGCTAGGTCAGAAGCAAGGAACATATTGCTTTACGTCTAACAACTAGGTCAGAAGCAAGGAACACATCACATCTACTCCCCCTTTCGAGGAAGGTCCTTTCGAACTAAGCCAAGCTTATCTTAGAAGTACTCAAACTTTACACAAGATAGAGGCTTGGTCAACACGTCAGCAACCTATTCATCCATGCTAATGTACTGGAGCTGAAGGCTCCTCTCTGTACCATGTCGCGGATGTAATGATAGTGGATCTCTATGTTCTTCGACCTGTCGTGGAATACAGGATTCTCTGTCATCTTTATGCAGCTCTAATTGTCACATAGAATCACGGTTGCTCTCATATCCAAGTCAAATAGGTCGGTCAGCAACTTTCAAAGCCATATAGCTTCGCAACTAGCAGAACATGCAGCAATGTATTTCGCTTCCACTGTGCTAAGAGGAATACTATATTACTTCCTACTCTGCCATGAGATCATAGTTGATCCCAAACAAAATCCTGAAGTGCTTTTCCTGTCAGAAACACTTCTGCATCAGTATATCCACTCAATGTGAAATCATGATCTCCATCATAGTTGAGACCATAATCTATTGTACCTTTAAGGTACCTCATCACATGTTTTGCAGCCACTAGGTGAACAC
>JZKD02S0344459.1:0-19077 GCA_000966675.3 Picea glauca
TGCTGATACTATATGGCTTAACAACTTCCCCTCCTTCATAGCAAACAAAGATTTCTTGGGATTTAAGGATAGACCAAACCTCCGACATTTCAATAAAACTTTCCTCAAGTGACAGCGGTGTTCTTTATCAGACCTGGAGAAGACTGTGATGTCATCCAGATAGATCACCACAAACTGATCTTTCTCCCCAATGAAGGCTATGTCCATGGCTCCCTGAATGTTGCTCCTGCATTCATTAATCCAAAAGACATTTTGGCATACATGAATGTACCTGAAGGAGTGGTGAAGGCTATTTTTTCTCTGTCCTCAGACATGACTGATATCTGATTATAACTAGAAAAACCATCAATCATGGATGTCCTAGATGCACCAATTACCCTCTTCAATATGTGTTCCATGTTGGGCAAGGGATAGTTGTCTTTCTTTGAGCTCCTGTTCAGGTTCCTGAAATCAACACAGAGCCTGATTTCTCCACTTTTCTTCCTCACCGGGACCAAATTGGCTACTCACTCAGAATATCTCAAGGGGACAATGATTTGGGCATCTAACAACTTCTTCACTTCTCTCTCCATGACAGGCAACAACATGGGATTTATCTTTCTTAGCTTCTGCCTAAATGGCTTAGCCTCTTCCTTCAGTGGGATCTTGTGTTCAATGACAGCTGTGTCATATGTCTTGAGGTATTCATAGGTCCATGCAAACACATCGGCAATTTCCCTTAATAACTCGGTATATTCGGCCCTCTGCTCTTTGGTCAAACCACTTGACAACTTGACAAACTTAGGCTCCTCCTGTGTGCCGATATTACATTCTGTTGTATCAACATCTCCATTTGAAACCCTACCCTTTACTGCCACATCATTTCCATCGAACAGTCTTTCTAAAGGGATCAGTCCCTTCAGAATGTGATTGCTAGGCAGATGAATAATATTGTGATTACCGATTTTATTTAAAAATACCTCAGAGTGAGGGTGACTTTCGAGACCAGGATCTTGATCAATGTTCAATGCAGAAAATTCATCGACGGACTGAAGAAATTTTTCGATTTCGAGATCGTCTTCGAATACCTTCCAATGCTTGATATTGTCCGGAACAAATGGCCTATATCTTATCTCGACCTCATATTTGATCTTAGGCGACAGAGGGATCTTGAACAGACTAACTGAGACAGCTAAGGAATCGGCCAAAGTATTTTCCTCTCTTGGAATAAAAGAAATGTTGAAAGCTGAGAAGAAATTATCAATCAGGTCCCACACTTCATTTTTGTAACTCCTGATCTGAGGATGCTTAGCCCGATTAGCATTTTTGATTTGCTGGATTATCAACTCAATATCTCTGAACACTGCTACCTCCTTAATTCCCATTTCTTTTGTGGCCCTCGTACCCAGAACAAGAGCTTCATATTCTGCCACATTATTGGTAGCTTCAAATTCTATCTTGTATGACAGGGATATGGTTTCTTGCCAAGGGAACACAAGAACCACTCCAGCGCCAGCGCCTTCGCTAGAAGAAGCTCCGTCGAAGAACATTTTCCAAACAGAGGTGGTTGGAGGAATTGTCTCGTGATTAAATATGGGTATCTTTCTGATTTCAAAAGGGGTTTCAGGAGTCTCAGTGATCTGCAATAAACTAGACCCCAAATCAGTGTCAAGTGCAAAGATGGGGTGATTAGTGGGGTCTGCTTCGTCACTGACAATGTAGGCTAGCTGAGCTTCTATGTACAACCTCCTATGTTCCCCTCCAAAGACTGGATTGGTGGCATATGTGAGATCCATCTGTAATGTTCCTCCAAGTTTTTTAATCCAAGATTTTGACAACAACATGTCGAACTTGGGGGGAACATCAGCTACTACAATGTCCATGACCACACTCTTCATTAGCAGCTAAAATAAAGAGACCACCAAGTATTTGATAACTCCAAGGCATTGCACCCTCCTTGCATCAAAAGAGTACAAATCGTGATAAGCCTTTGTCACTTCCAGTCCCAATTCTTCCATGACTACTTTGGTCATAAGGTTGTGGGAAGCTCCTGAATCCATGAGGCAATTATGCAACACCTTATCATGTATGTTTAGGGATGTGTAGAAGGGAGGGGATGAATCATCTCTGTATTCTACCATGGGACCTAGGACAACTGCTGGCTTTTCATCTTAAAGATTTACTGATTCTGTAGAAGGCTGGGGGGACTCAGATTGTAGCAACTTAGAGAGGGACCTTTTAAAATCTTCATTTTTAACTAGCTCCGAGAGGGGTACGGGAATTCTAATATTTTGAATTTCATGCTCAAAACTAAAGGAGGAAAGAGGCTTAGGAGCTTCCCTTACCTCAGAGACAGGTTCTTTGGTTGTTGGCGAAGTATTCTGAGTTTTCTTTTCTTTAGTAGTGATTGTTGCAGGCTTAACAAGTCTTTTCGCTATGAGGGGCTGATCATGGCTATCACAATTTCCTTTTTTCTTCTTTGACCTGAGGTGATATTTGTTAGGAGTGTTGTTGGCCTTTTCCCCTTTACCCAATTCATTGACTTGAATGTTCATAAGGGATCGTTCATATGCAGATTGAGTCAAATGGGGAAAAGGGGAAGTGTCTTCAATACAGTGAATTTTGAGGTCGAGCTCATTTATCTCTTCTCCTTCCTCATGAGCAACTAGGCTATTTTGGAGAGGGGTTTGAATCCTCTAATCATCTCTGTCTTTTCTCCTTTGTTCCCTGGGCAAACCCTGTGGCACATTATTGCTAGGCCTCCTGAAGCCTCTGTTATCAATATTTTGGGGATTTCTGTACATGGGCTTCCCTTCTAATTCCCACCTTTCCATTCTAGCCGAAAGTGACTTTAGTACTTTAGTTACCTCGTCTGTTTGAAGGGGAATGGGAAAGGAATTGGATGGGGAGGCTTCAGGTCTCTTCCTGGATATGTATCAACCTTATTCCTGAGTCGGACAACAACCAATATGCTAGATTCTACTTCCACGGCTGCATCCTGCATGTGAGCCAGAGTAGTGGCTCTCCTTTCCCTCAACAGAAGGCAGAAATCAGGATCAAAAGCGCTAGCATAAGTGATCTTAGCAGAGACTTTTGAAGGCTTTATTTCAGTGGGGATCTTATTGTACATTTTATTAAATCTATTGGAGAAATCAGAGACAGACTCTCCTTCCTTTCTCTTCAAAGACCCGAACTCTGTCATGTAATACATGAAGTCTTTTTTGTCTCCCCACTGTCTCAAAAAGGCATTATCCAAAGCCTCAATCCCATCGATAGATCCAGGAGGCAGGGCCCTAAACCACTTTCTAGCCTCGCCTTCAAGGCTATGGACGAAAATCCTCATCCATACGTCTGCATGCATGATAACATGATCATCTGTAAAACTGTAAAAGGCTTCAAGGTGTTCTTCTGCAACTATGTCCCCATCGCCTGTAAACTTGGGCAACTGCTTAAGGTAGCCATCTACTGGAAGGGCATTGAGAGGTTGAGGTAACAAAGGGGGAGCATACCTGGCAGCTATTATAGCCTCCATTTTGGTCATGGGGGGATTTGCTCCTGCCATAGGAATATTAGGTGGAGGAGAACTCAGAGGAGAAGGAGCTCGAATAGGGGATACTAGAAATGATATTCCAAGTGGAAGGGGAAACAATGGGGGATTCAGAAAGAAGGCTAAAGGGCTTGAGTCAGCAGATGCTTCTCTCTGTGCAGTAGCAACAACAGTAACAAGAGGAGGAGTGGTAAAGCTAGGGGTGGGGAAATCTTCTGTGGTCCAGGGTCTATGCCAAGGTACAACTTCAGGGGAGAGGGGAGTGACAAGGATTTCTCCCTCCAATCCCAGACCAGGAGGGGAAAGCTCAACAGGAACACTTCCGAAATTCAGGAAACGGGAAATTTCAGAAAAATGTCTGCTGGAAGCTGAGAAGAAGAAAATGGAGTTTCTATAGAAGGAGATGGCGAATTACCTGGTTCAATGGTGGAAGTTTCTCCTTCAGAGCCCTTTCCTTTTCTAAAAATCAACTCTGGATCAGCTTCAGGTGTAGCTAGAGGCAGCTGTGGATGGGATCGCATGTGTCTACCTCTGGAAGCCACAACTAAAATAGTAGGTTTGCCATAGTGGAGTCGTCACAATGGAGTCACCAGGTGCACAGTAGCAATATCGTAGGGCTCTGATGCCTGATGCACCTTTAGAATCAGAGCCTCAATGTCGTTCAATCTCAGGGAAAAATTTCAACTTCGTCCCCGGCATTAGCGCCATAAATGTTGGCGTCAGAGGTCATTCCTGGATTGCGGCAGGAGTAAGCCTGAGGCCCATCAGTTTAAATGTCACGATTTGTTGATAAAGGGTGATGGATGGAAGTAAAGTCGGAACAATATCGTTCTAACTCAGAAACTAGGCCATGCGTGCACAAGCAGATGAGGTCTTGATTCAATTTCAGGTAGTAAGTTGTAATAAGGGCAAGTAGGAGGAAGACTTCTGTGAGGAAATGTGAAGGGTTGTTGTAGGCATCGGGCTTCCAACAGCCTGTAGAAGAAGACTTTGAACACAAGAACCTCTTATATTCAAAAGCAAAATCACTAAAAGAACATAACAACGTTATAACAAATCCTTTATCATAACACAGTCACGACGATTCATGTGAATCATTCAGTCATGAACTCTTTTAGTATGAGATCGAAACAAGATGAAAAAGAGAGCTACCTACATTAAACAAGGAAATTTCATCTACAAATACATAGCCAAGAAAACCAGTACTTCATTAAAACATTACAGTCGAGAGCTTTGCTCTACCATCCATCCTTATAGAAATACAAAAATTGAGAATATATACTCAGAGAAATTCGCCCCCTTGGCAGAAGGAGGGTAGGTGAGACATTAAAGTCTAACTTAGCGTGCGCAGGTTCTTTCGATCAGTCAAGGACTTTAGATTGGCATGGCTCTTTTAGGAAAACCTGCACACAGGACGACCTTGGGCAAGCTGCCTGCCAGAACGTCCATGCCTTACATTCATGGCTTGAGCTGAGGTCTTAACCACCTACTCAATATTCATTAACTGCTTTTTCCATGGAGGGTGGTCGAGACTGAAAACATAGAGAGAGACCCCGTGTCCTTTGAAGTCCCGGTAGCTAAAATGCCAAAATGGCTCCCGCGTGCTTTTCGCATTTCGCGTTTCAGGGTTTCAAAATTTAGTGGAAGAGAGAGACCCTGTGTCCTTTGAAGTCCCGGTAGCTGAAATGCCGAAATGGCTCCCAGGCGCTTTTCACATTTTGTGTTTCGGGGTTTCGAAATGCAGTGGAAGAGAGAGACCTCGTGTCCTTTGACGTCCTGGTAGCCAAAATGTCGAAATGGCTCCTGGGCGCTTTTTGCATTTCGCGTTTCGGGGTTTCGAAATGCAGTGGAAGAGAGAGACCCTGTGTTCTTTGAGGTCCCGGTAGACGAAATGTCGAAATGGCTCTCGGGTGCTTTTCGCATTTCGCGTTTCGGAGTTTCGAAATGCAGTGGAAGAGAGAGACCCTGTGTCCTTTGAGGTCCTGGTAGCCGAACTACTGAAATGGCTGCCGGGCGCTTTTCGCATTTCGTGTTTCGGGGTTTCGAAATGCAGTGGAAGAGAGAGACCCCGTGTCCTTTGAGGTCCCGGTAGCTGAAATGGCTCTCGAGCGCTTTTTTCATTTTGCGTTTCAGGGTTTCGAAATGCAGTGGAAGAGAGAGACCCCGTGTCCTTTGAGGTCCCGGTAGCCGAAATGCCGAAATGGCTCCCAGGCACTTTTCGCATTTTACGTTTCGAGGTTTCGAAATGCAGTGGAAGAGAGAGACCTCGTCCTTTGAGGTTCCAGTCATCGAAACGCCGAAATGGCTCATCATTTCGTGACTTAGGCCATAAGAGATGAGTTCTTGCGCTAGACCTCGTGCAACTCTGCGACTCAAGCTTACCCGATGGCCGTCGATCTGCTCCATCTGTGGATACTTGCCGTTGAAAACAAAATGCCCGCTCGCTTGATTTTAAGCCCGAAATGGACTTCTTCAGTGTGTTGCGCTCGACGCTCATGACTTGCAAGAATTGGCGCTAACAGGATGAAATAAATGTTACAATTATAATAGCATTTATAATCTCATTAACAAATGTTCTTAGGAATTTTAAAACTTGTTTCCTACCATATATAGTAATACATATGTTGAAACTTATTTTCTATGTTACCTAACAATCAACATGCCTTGCCAGGGAGTGTGCCAAAGCATTTTCACGAGGCTTTAATGAGTGTGGCTTATGATAGGAAATGACCTCAACCATGCCTTACAAGGGAGGTGTGCCAAGCATTTTCACGAGGCTTTAATGAGTGTCGCTTATGAGAGGAAATGACCTCTCTGCTTCACTTTAAAACCACAATTTTGATAGAAAAATAAAAATAGAATCAAAGGTTCAAATATATTTTCCAAATAGATTTATGAGGCCAATCAGAAAGCTAAATGTGAAGAACCAAGAATTTGGATCACTTATGATTAATATGTTTGAAGTAAGATTATAACAATAGGTTGTAAATGATTTTACGACAAAGAGATCATTTTGTGTTTCCTTCGTAATTGGTAGCTACAAAATCTAGGGTAAGGTTCATGAAAGTTTTAATTGTTAATTAACAATATTAGAGAAGTATTGGAGGTATCTCTCAAAAGGTAGATGTAATGCTCCGAAGCAATTTCGGCCAGGAAATAGGGTTTGTAGTTTGTAGTTTGGTGTTTGTTTTGCAGTTGTTTTATTACAGAAAGAAGTGTTGAAGAGTTTTGTTGAGTTTTTATAGCATATATGACATCACAACAAGCATTGGATACAAGACAATGAAGGAAAGACACAAACAATTTAGCAAGCTTTAGATCTGACCTTTATTTAGTAATATAAGTGATCTTCGTACATGGATATGTAGATCCGATGAAATATAGAAAGATATATAGCCTCCAAGCCTCATGTTGTTGAATATAGTTCAGTGCAAGATCAAGTTCTTGCCCTTTATAGTTGAAACCCTCATATTTATGTCGGTGTGCCTCTGTATCACTTGATTTGGAGCAGGTACGACCCTGGCTGGCTGAAGAAGCTCAATAATTCGGCCCCCTTGGAGATGGACACCAAATAACACAAAACCACTGCCAAACTATACATTAGAGGATGAATAGAAGAACTATAGCAAGATTGAGTCCAAACCCTTAAGTCTTCCCTTAGATCTCTAAACCTCCTTAGTGAAGATGCGCCCCTCCTTCAGAAATTTGACCCAAGCCACAATAAATCGTATAGCAAGGGAAACCCCCAAGAAAACGCTGCAAAAGGGAATTATGGCCCAAACAATGAACCCTATATAAAGTGAAAAGGTTGATCTAGCCTCCCTATAGTAAATCGAACTTCTTTTCTCTTGGTGATGCACCCCACTACTGGAAAGCACCTCAGATATGTTCCCTAGCCACCAAATATTGAATGATGAATACATGTGTCTGAGTAGAATAACAAGGGAGGGATATTTCACCTCCTTGGCCAAGCTTGGACCAGGAATGGAGGAATCTTTCACCTCCTTGTTGGCCTCTAGGGTTTCTTGACTCAAAACCCTCAAAACGTAAGTTTCATAGCTCAAGTGATCACAATGAGAAAGTAGACAAGAATGAGGAGTGAGGCGCCCCCTCTCTCTTTTATACCTCCCGATCTAATTCTCAGTTGAGTTTCCTTTTTTTATTTTACTAAGGTTGTGATTTGATTTTCACTTAGGTTACTTTAACCTTTTCTTTTCTTCTTGAAAGTCACCTTTTTAATCAAATCACTTAAATTTCTTAAGTGACTTTTAGTGCCTCATACCCCTTTTACCCATGGGACTATAGTCTAGAGGGGTGACTAGACTATTTAATCCATCTTTGTTATTGTTAAGGGGAGGGGGATGTTACAGTCTCCCCTACTGGAAATTGCTTCCCCACAAGCAATCTTGAATTTGTTTGTTGTTTCACATGTTCATTCTCCCAAGAGGCATCTTCTATAGGTAGATTCTTCCATTTGACCAAGTATTCTTTGATGCTCCTATTCCTTAGATGTTTCACTCTTACTTCATGTTATCACCATAACAATTTTTGATGGAATCCAAGTCTCGGGATTTAGCGAGGGGCTAGATCGGTGTGGAGATGCGATAATTTGGAGGACGGGTTCACACCTAGCAGAGAAGGGCTAAATCTAGCGGGGCCGCGGGTTTGATGGGACCCAACAGGCCAAAGATCTGAAGACATCCCAAATCAACAGTCACAAAGCATATCGGGCAGGGAACTAGCACAAAGTTAAATCGTTTGAGAGCGGGTCGATAGAAATACCGTGGTTTCAGCTCGCAACCACGTGGCACCACCAGAGACATATCAGGGAGAAAAGAAGTCTACCCCAAACCGCTTTGCCTCGCCCTCGATATTGGAAAGCATATAGAAAAGGAGGGCCCCGATCATTATTTTATGATATTTCAAATCATTTGAACGTTTGAAAATTGGCATAAACGCTTCGTTCGAACTGAAGCTCAATGGTGAACTAGACTCTCGCATTCTCCACTCATTTGTAGGTATTTTTCATCATGGCCATGAACCCTGTCATTTTATGCGTAGCAAAGCAAGGTCCCTCGCCAAACGAAGAAGCCCTAATTGACAGAGACTCCGATGTGTTTGACATCGAAATTACAATCTTGCTTGTCTCCGTATCTAGAGCCAATTTGTTAGATAATGTAGGGAGACGAATACCTTTCCTCGAAGCAGTCCAAGCCTCCATAGTCCCTTACGTCGTCAAATTCGCATTCCCTTTCCCAGAATTCATAAGCTGGTGTGTAGAACAATACTCGGAGGAAGAAAAGGTCATTTTAAATAAGTTAGGGTTATAAGTCTTGTGTAGAGTAGATAGCCCGTCAATTTGACATGCCCTCAGTATACCAGAATCTCCCCCCGCGACGTTTGAACCCTTCAAGGAAGAGAAGCTAATTATAGTCTACAAAGAATGTCCCCTTGAGGTCAAAACCCTATTTTTGCAGACCATATTTAAACCCGAACATCATTCTAAGAGTCTTTCATTGCCTATGGATGTAAGCGTCATGGTTATTGAAGTCCAGTGAGCATGTTCCATAATCAGTCATATTTTAGGCTTATATAATGACAAATTTGTAGTTGAGGTCACGTTGGGTTTTTTGTTAACCTTTTTTTCAGTTAGAGTTCAGTCAATCAATCTGTATCAGTTTTGAAGAGTTCATAGCTGATAATGTACATAAGCAGGTAGTGAACTTCCAATCAATAAGGCACTTTAGCAGGGAGCTAAACACGTAATCTAAGACTCTATTGTTGTTGAAGCCGCTAAGTTCAAGGTGTACCTAAATTTCATAAATGACAAAGATAGCCTGGCTATCACTGTCCGAAGCAGGTGTACTATTGTGATTGAGACACTGGCGAAAAAGCCCCCAGAGTGGGCCCAGAACATTATTAGTTTGTTGAATTCCATGCCCATTGTTGAACTTCAAACCATTAGGGTCAAAGACAGGACTACACTGATCATTTGGGCTAGGAGGATCATTGTTAAGCACAACTTGTTCAAATCAGTTCAAACCAAATCCATACAGATGGAGCAGAGTATACATGAATTCAAGGATCTGTTTGAACAATTGTTTATCAAAGGCCTCCCATCATTTTGGGATGGCAAGGGGAAATTATACGATCCAGAAGAATACAATTCCCTCCTCTCCTAGTGCAGAATGGATCATTCCAAGTTTCAAGGCTTGGGAGAAAACCTGAAAGGGCCAAATCTGGTGGAATATTTGGCCACAGATTTTGAGATCTTAAATCAATACAAGATTGTAAAGATCGGTCTGCCAACTATGACTTATGCCACTTGCATCGGCTTGGAGATCCTGATAAAGGAAATGATGGATTACGAGATCCCTTCTGACTTATAGTGGAAAGAGATTGTGCGGCTAGGCAAGACAAAATGCAGTTTTCAAGGAACCAACAAGTAGTCTCCAGGTGTCACCAGATTGGCGGGGTTCGATGAAAGATCAAGGCAAGATAGATGGCAAAGACAAAAGGGAGAGCAGATAGAAAAATCAGTCGTTAGTTTATGAAATGTTTTCGTTAAATCATTGTAAATCGGTTCACATACCGATATTGTCAGTTGAAATTGTTGTAGTCAGTTTTAGAAGCTGAAACGTTTCAGTTTAGCCATTGTAATTGAATTGTATAAGTACTAGAAGTTCTGAATGAATTAACGTTGGCAGAAGTGCAAGGGCACCTTTTAGTTGTTTATGAACTCTATTGTAATTTTCTGGAGCTGAATTGAATACATATGCAGAAGCTTTTGAAGTCTATGAAAAGATTCTAATGGTGGTGATATGAGTTTTGTCTCCTTTCATTGTATGTATTTCCTGTGTTCTTTATTTCCATTTACATTTTCTTCTGTTTAAATTGGAGAGTTAAAGGCCCATAATTCATCTTGTGATACTCTCGGATTAAGCAATTTAAACTATGTAATTTCTTCCTAGCTAATTTAGAATTCATTTAAGCAATGCTCTGATGCAGTTATTTGTTTTCTCCCTCTTACACCCTGCTTAAATACAATTTACGACTTAGATTCATTACCTCATTTAGCCTTTATCCTCTAGAGATTTCTACTGGCCAGTCATTGTTTTCATTCATTTTCAGAATTCATCTTGTGATGCTCTCGGCTTTTGCAATTTAAACTGTGTAATTTCTTCCTAGCTAATTTAGAATTCATTTCAGCAATGCTCTGATGCAGTTATTTGTTTTCTCCTTCCTCTTACACCCTGCTTAAATACAATTTACGACTTAGATTCATTACCTCATTTAGCCTTTATCCTCTAGAGATTTCTACCGGCCAGTCATTGTTTTCATTCACTTTCAGAATTTCGACTCAATAGCCCTAAATGTCCCTCCCCTTCCTTGCCAACAACTTTATAAAAAACCCCAAAACAAAATAAATCTAGCCACCGATTGCCAAAGAAATATCAAGTGACACGAGAGAGCCCTCTCTGAGTTGAGTTGGATAGTGCCCAACTCTAAAGTAGGTTGAAACAATTACCTCTGTCGTTTGTCTATCAGCCGAACAAAATTTACAAAGTGCTAACATTCTGGCGGCGTTGTTGGGGAACGAAAGTGAAATCTTCCCTAGGAAAAACAACTTGAAGCTCTAGTTTTGATCCCTGAGGGTGAAAATGGATCAAATACCTTATTGGCTGAGATTATTTTTGCCCTAGCGACTCCGTTACCAAGAGACCAGTTGCAACAAACATTGTGAGCTAGAAATCCTGGCTCCCAAGAGAATTCACACCAGGAGCAACCCAGACCCAGAAGTTGCAATCCCTGTGTCTGATCCTGAAAATCTTGTACATAAAAGAAAAGAAAAGAAAGTAATCCTAGTGTTGCATCTAGACTGATGTCTATCCTTACCCAAGGACGGAGTGACGAGCGTTGAAAACCTTGAGTTTGACGTGAAATTTGAACAAACTTTGTTTTGAACTAAATCTGAATCTTGTTTGAGTGAGGTCATCTTTGACGAAAAAAGATTCCAAGATTTGATTTTAGCTGCATCTGCCAAGCCTATAGTGATTCACACTCAGAACCAACAACCACTTTGACCCCTCACAGCAGCCATGACATCTAGATTTTCTCCTTTCGCACTGCCTGTTCAACTACATGATTTACCTCGAGAGTATAACCTAAGGATCAAACTATATGATGTTGAAGGTAGCATATTAGCCCAGAAGCACCTAGATTGGTTTAATGATTTCATAGACTTGGAATAAGTGGACTTTGAAGATGTAAAAATGAGACTGTTTGCACAAATTCTTGAGGGAGAAGTGAGGAAGTGGTTCAGAGCCCTTCCAGCAGCTAGTATCGTAGATTTTGAGGCCTTTGAAACCAACTTCCTTGCAAAATGGGGTGACAAGAAAAATCCCCTTCAGTTGTTGACCCAGTATAACAACATGAAGAGATCACCTGATGAAAAAGTGCAGGAGTTTTCAGCCAGATTCATAAAGGTCTATAATTTGATTCCTGCTGAGGTAAAACCCCCTCCTAAAGTTTCTCAACTCAGATATGTTGATTCTTTTGAAAGTGATTTTGCTTTGTTATTGAGAGAACGAAGATCTGCTACATTAGATGATATGATGACTGATGCCATGGAAGTCGAAGTGAATCTAATGGCTTTAGGAAAGATAAAATCTAACTTTGGCAGGGACATGAATAAAACTCAAGATAAGGCACAACCTTCAACCTCACAAACATCAGAAGAAAGATTTGAAATGATGATGAGAACCATGGAAAGAATGATGGAAAGACTAGCCCTGGATAATAGGTCTAACCCCAGAGAACAGGCTGATGGTCCACCAAGAAATTCAAGGAGACCAACAGTCCCACAAATTATACAAAGAGAACAAAGAAATTAGGGGAATTAGGCAAATCAAGCAGATCGGAGAAATCAAGGGAACCGAGGAAATCAGGCGAATCAGGGAAACCAAGGAAATCCAGGGAATCAACAAATAAGGCCTCCTTTTCAAAATAATTATGTAAATGAGAATTATGATGGATATTTTGAAGACAACATGAACTGTTGTGATGATAAAGAAACAAGGGTTTTTTTTTACTAAAGAAGAACATGACCAGTTCATGGATGCAAGTGAGATATTTATGCAAGATGAGGAGGAAAGGTTATCAATAGAAAGGGAAGATTACCAAGCAGGATTGTAGGATGCAATCATGCAATTCCAAAGACAATACAATCTTCGAAATCAGAGAGTGCCTGAAAACCCCCCAAGGGGAAATCGTTCAAAAGGAAATCCTCTAAAAGGAAACCCCAACAAAGAAGCTCGAAGTAACATACCCTCTTCAAGTCAGCACAAAAAGGATTCTACTGCAAAGGGTATTGTGGACAAAGGAAAGCAGAAAGAAGAGCCCCAGAAGAAAATATTAGAGGCGAGGAAATAAACAGTCACCAAAGGGGTAGAGAAAACCTCACCCTCATTTAATTTTGAAAGTGAGATGGCCAAGATCAAAATTTATGTACCATTCAATGAATTAATCAAGAATAGCGAATATAGAAATCATATCATCAAGATGCTTAAGATGGAACAAACTTCTGATACCCTGAACATACAAGATGATCACGCTGTCATCTTATTTGGACCACGAGTTGAAGAAAATAGTGATAATGAAGAAGTCCCCCTTTTCTATGTCAGCCTGAAAATCCATGATATGACTCTGCACAATGCCATGTTGGATTCAGGAGCATCTCATAACCTAATGCTCAAGGTGGTCATGGACCAACTAGGCCTAGACATCACAAGGCCTTACAAAGACCCGTTCTCTTTTGATTCTAGGAAGGTGAAGTGCCTAGGTCTTATTAAAGATTTGGTGGTATCTTTGGCACAGATCCCAGCAAAAAACATGGTTATGGATGTAGTGGTTGTTGATATTCCTCCCAAGTTTGGCATGTTGTTGTCAACGTCTTGGGCCGCAAAATTAAAGGGAACTCTCCATATGGACATGTCATACGCCACTATCCATGTCTTTGGTCAAAACAAAAGGTTGTACAGAGAGGTTTTACTCAAATACATGGTCAGTAACAAGTTAGAGTCGAGTAATCATCCCATTTACTCTGTGGAAACTGAGTTGGGATATTCCATTTTCTTCAATGACCTGTGTTTTGAAGAGAAAGAACCAGAAATTGATATGTCTGACAAAGAGAGATCTAATCAGCAGATTGAGGAGTATTCAGAGCAGCAGGATAACGCAAAAGATCAGACATGGAAGATGAGTTCTGATGGAGCTTCTTGTAGAGAAGGAGAAAGGGCTAGCATATGGATCAATCATCCCAAAGGAGATTCAGAATTGTGTTCTTATAAACTTGTTTTTGAGTGCACGAATAACATGGCAAAATATGAAGCATTAATATTGGGGTTGAAGGTTTTGAAAGAATTGGGTTCCAAATGAATTGATGTACATGGAGACTCTGAGCTAATTATCAATCAAATCAAAGGTATAAACCAAGCAAAACATCCCAGATTGAGGGCTTATAGGAACTTAGTACTAGATCTCCTTGAGAAATTTCCAGAGTATAATCTTTCAGCAATTCCAAGAGAACATAATCAGATTGTTGATGCCTTGGCTACTTCAGCAACGGTTTTCAAAGTTCTAATCTTCCCTGACAGAAAATACAAGGTTGAGGTCAAGTACAGGCCAGGATTACCAGATAATATTAAGTACTGGCAAGTTTTTGAGGATGACAAACAAATAGAAAGCTTCCTCAAGATGGAGAATGAATTTGAGAATTTGAACATTGATGAAGAATATTGTGATGAAGAGGTAGATGCAACTGCTTTCACAAAGGAATGGTACTTTGACAATCAAATTGCAGGCAAAGACATAGTTGAACTAAAGAGCAACATCATTCCCAAGGGTCTGGTCCCATTGGAGAAACTCTTTGATAATAATGATGTGGCAAGAAGTCCAAAAATTACAGTGAATGAAGGGGATGTAAAAGATTGCAATATTGGGACTCAGGAGGACTCAAAGATCATTAAGTTGTCCAGAACACTCGGCCCTGAAGTCAAGGGGAAATATATCAGATTAATGAAATATTTCCATGATGTTTTTGCCTGGAGATATGATGATTTGAAAGTTTATGACACCAGTATATTTCAACATGTTATCCCAATCAAAGAAGATCATAAACCTTTCAAACAGAAATTAAGAAGGATAAATCCTTTATTGATGCCTCTGATTGAGAAAGAGATAAAGAAGTTATTCGAAGCCAAGATCATAGTACCCCTAAGGTTTTCTAAATGGGTGGCAAATATGGTGCCAGCCAAAAAAGAGAGTGGAGAAATCAGGTTGTGTGTGGATTTCAGGAATTTAAACAGAGTATCTCTAAAGGAAAACTACCCACTGCCTAAGATGGATCATATTTTATAGAAGGTGGTGGGTTCTCAGAAAATGTCAATGTTGGATGGCTTCTCTGGATACAATCAGATTATGGTGCACCCTGATGACTAGGAAAAGCCAATGTTCACAACTCCATGGGGGACATTCATGTATGCCAAGATGCCTTTTGGGCTCATGAATGCAGAGGCAACATTTCAAAGAGATATGGACATAGCTTTTGTTGATGAAAAGGACAGATTCATTGTTATCTACCTTGATGATATCATTGTGTGTTCTGTTTCAGATGAGGAACACCTCAAGCATATAAGAAGGGCATTTCAGAAGTGTATAAAGTTTGGAATCTCGTTGAACCCTAAGAAGTCAAATTTCGCCATGGAAGAGGGAAAGTTGTTGGGTCATATTATTTCAAAAGAGGGGTTAAAGGTAGATCCCAACAGAGTTGAGGGGATATTAAAAATTGACATACCCAGAAGTAAAAAGGAGGTACAGTCTTTCCTGAGAAAAGTGAATTTTTTGAGAAGGTTTATCCCTAACTTGGTTGAAATTATAAAGTATAATACCAACATGCTCAAGAAAGGAAATGGAATAAAGTGGACCCATGATGCCAGAAAATCCTTTGAAGACATTAAAGTGGCATTAACCAAGGCTCCAGTTCTGGCCAACCCAAACTTTAAAAAGGACTTCATATTGTTCTCCTTTGCCTCAGAGCACACGATTGCTGGTGTTTTATTGCAGAAAGATGAACAGAATTTTGAGAATCCCATAGCATATTACAACAAGACATTGAGGGATGCCCCTTTGAAATATGATATCATGGAGAAGAAAGCATACGCACTAGTCAAAGCCTTGAAAGAATTCAGAGTTTACATCCTGCATTCCCATACTACTGCTTATGTACCCAGTAGCTCTGTGAAAGACATCTTGACCCAACCCGATCCTAAAGGAAAAAGGGGTAAATGGATAGCGGTGTTGTTGGAATATGACCTTGAAATCAAACCCACCAAGTTGATCAAGGGATAGGGGCTTGCAAATCTGATGGCACAGACCAATTGTGAACTCCTAGGAATAAATTTTATTGCAAACTTGTTAGAGGGTGCAGAGGAAGAGAGAAATCCTCAAGTATCCCATAAATTTCTTGACTCCATATGGTATGAAGATATCATCTATGTGTTGAAAAATTTGCAGGCTCCTCTTGAATTTAGTAAAACAAAGGCCAGATTCTTGAAACTGAAGGCATCAAAGTTTTGTATAGTAAATCAATTTCTATATTGGAAAGATCCAAGGGGAATTTTATTGAGTTGTTTGCTAGAAGAAGAAGCAGAAAATACCATCAGAGAGTTCCATAAGGGTGACTATGGGGGTCACCGTTATTGGAAGACCACAATGCATAAGATTTTGAGGGTTGGGTTCTATTGGCCTAGCATTTTTTCCGATGTCTATAAAGAGGTTTCAAAATGCCATGAATGTCAGATTTTTTATGGGAAAGGAAAATTACAGCCTCTACCTTTGAAACCCATCTATGTGGAAGCTCCGTTTAGATAGTGGGGCCTTGATTTTATAGGGGAAATACATCCACAATCCTCATCCCAACACAAGTGGATTCTGACAGCGACATATTATTTCACTAAATGGATTGAGGCAGTTCCCACCAGCCATGCAACAGATGTTATCATCCAGTTTTTAGAAGACAATATTTTGTCTAGGTTTGGATGCTCAGTCAAGATCATAACAGACAATGCAGTAGCTTTCAAGTCCAAGAAAATAGAGAAATTTTGCAGTGATTACAATATCACCCTCGACCATTCTACATCTTACTACCCTCAGGGTAATGGATTGGCCAAGTCCTCAAATAAAATCTTAGTCAGAATTATCAAGAAATTGTTGCAAGAAAATAAAAAGGCCTGGCACAAAAAGCTCATCCATGCACTATGGGCTGACAGAATCACCCAAAGAGATATATAGCCACATCCCCTTTCTAGATCATTTATGGTACAGAGGCAATCTTTCCAACTGCATTGGGGTTTCCAGTGATGAGGTTGTTATAGGAGTAGGATGCAGAAACATATGCCACTCGAAGAAGAAAGGATGAACTAATCAGTGTCCAACAAACCAGGGAAAAGGCTTTCAATAATGCCCAACTGCGCCAATACAAGATCAAAGAGGCTTTCGATAGGCATACCAAGGTGGATGACTTCAAACTGGGAGACTTAGTATTAAAATGGGACGCCAGAAATGAAGACGAGGGAAAGCACGAGAAGTTTGACCATCTATGGTTGGGACCATTTGAGATTGCAACATACTGTGGAAGTAATGCCTACATACTACAGGAGATTAATGGAGACATCATTGGAGGAGGGCCTGTGAATCGCAAGTTTTTCAAACATTATATCGTTTAAACAATCGTCACCCCTCCCATTCATTGTACATAATCGTTTTTGTGTTTTCTTTTCGCATGAAGAGGGTGGAATAAAAGCAACATAGTTGAAGCTTGAGGTGAAGGCCCTAAGATATGTTGGGTCATTTTTGAGTTTTTTAATAAAGGTTGGTGGATTCAGATTCAGTGGTGATTTTAAGAACCCCCCCTAAATTTATATGTATAATAATTGGGCGAATCTCCATGATACATAGGAAAAATTGAAGGCTATTTTATCAATAATATAATATGTATATATAATTTTTTGGCGAATCTTTTAGTCAATAATATAATCTTGTAAAATCTTGGCGAATCTTTCACTGAATTATAAAATCTTGTAAAATCTTGGCGAATCTTCCACATAATTATTAAAACCTTTAAAGTCTTGGTGAATTTTTTGTAAAGAAGTCTTCTTCATTGTCCCGTATGCTGGCCTAGTTAATATATCATAGAATTCATATGCCGTATGATGGATGATATAATAGAAGGTGTTCTGGCATAACCTGGCTCTCGGAAATTTGCAGCTTGTGTGTAAAGATCCACGGTATCCACTTTTGCATCTACTTTTACTGGTATGAGTCTAGAGATATGCCAAAGTGTAATAAACCACTTATGAAATATAANAATAATCAAGAGTCCATTGTTACATTTTTTCAAAGAGAAGGAGCAAAACTCAAAATATATTGGCAACAAGACCTAAGTGACTTTAATTGAACAACACAAGAAATAATACTTACAAATCTATCACGACCTACCATATACACTTTCCAAGTATTTACCGCTAGCTCAACAAAGTTTCCTAAAAACATTTTCAAGATATTAGTACAGCATAATTGACACTAGGTTATCAGTTCATAGCATGTACAAACATGGAATGTTGAGACAGTACTGCATCATATGGTGATAGGAATACCAACTGAACTTTTACATTAATTACAAGTACTGCCGATATGTAATATGCCTAGTTTTATATGTCCCATTTATGGAAGAGAGGGAGAACTCAAACTAGCAAAAACACAATGTTTTTAATGCATGTTATTAAAAAAAGTGGATAAGTTGATCTAAGCATATGGTAGAAAATAATGACTTGGCCCCAAGGGTTATAGGTAATTCAGTTGAACCACAGCCGAAGATAATTTACAATTGAGGAGGCCACAGGTTACAATTCCAAATCCAGTAGTTCCTCAGGGTTACCAGCCATTATTACAGTTGGCCATTGAACCACCCTCCATCTAGTTATCCTGGGGAAGAGGGGGATTCCACAAGGTAGGGGAATTTCAATTACTATGTGGCCAGGGTAGGGGAATTGCAATTACTATGTGGCCAGACTGATGACCCTAATAGCAGTCCATCCATTATGCAAGTACTTCTTCCCCTGGACTTGTAAATATATACAAGGCATTCCATTGCAAGTTTGTACATGTAAAATATGCACTGTTAGATTCTATAAAAATGAAAAAAWARAAGTGATAATCCAACATATCGCACAACCCATGGAAAAAAACATCCCCTCTATGGTATACTCTCCATTAAATAGAGAAGCATGGAGAGGTCTTTCTATTAATTGTACTTTGTGTGTATGTTTCTATCTAATGTTGTATCCATGTTTGTTGGCCCTATCACCCTAAAAATGGTTGTATTTTTGTAGCAATCCTCTAAACTCAACCTCCCTTACTTCAAAATCACTTAGTAATCAACTTAGCCAATGCTTAATATCACTTGGCATTGAAGTTAATTTCTATTAATTTAT
>JZKD02S0344481.1:0-19077 GCA_000966675.3 Picea glauca
GCCGTTTTGGGGCCCTAAAAAGTGGTTTTTTATTTATTTTTTATTTATTTTTTATTTTTTATTTTATTTTTTATCTTTCCATAGTCAAACTATAGACGGAGTGAGAGTTTGATAGCATAATGTATATTTATCGAAAATACCTTTCCAATGGGCTATCACATGCCTAAAACGGAGGTCGTATGCAAAAGTTACGACCTCGGGAAGTTGAGGTACCAACTTACCCATCGGGGCCCACATAAATTTTGGCATTTCACCTCCTAGGGTTAGTGTAGTACTCCATATATAAGATAGTATGTAGAACAAAAATATTTTAGCTAGAAATGACAAAACAATAATGATATAGCTAGAACAATACCAAAATAATACCAGAATAACACTAGAAAGATCACCTTGATTAATGATAGCAATTTTCACTTGCCTCTTCGAGGGGGAAACCTTCAACGGAGTAGATATATATTACAATAATATCCAAGACAATATTTCTCATACCCTCTACTCCTATTTATACTCAATCTATATATCCAAAAGAACAATCTAGCGGAAGATCATTCTAGAAGAAGAAGCTTCTATTAGGTCTTCTTACATTTGACTTATTCTTCCTTATTGCTAGGCCTTATTAATATTGGAATTTATTACTTGGAATTATATTATTCTACCTACATGAGGGGTTAGGGAGGTTAGGTCCCTAACATGCCCTCCCCCTTGAAGAAAATCCTTGTCCCCAAGGCTTCAGATGAGGAAATTGTTGTAGAATGGTGGCCGAATCCCAGGTGGAATCTTCTGGAGGTGTACCTTTCCATTGGACTAACACTTCCTTGATGGTGTGCTGACGGAGACAAAACTCTTGCTGGGCCAAGAATGATTGTGGATGCAACCATATGGAACCTTCTTCGTCCAACTCAGAGGATACTAGTTTTCGTTTTTCACTTAGTTACAATCACCTTCTTTAAGAAGGAAACATGAAAAATAGGATGGATTTTCGAATGACTGGGTAGATATAGCAGATAAGACATTGATCCCACATGCTTGAGCATTTCATAAGGACCATACATTTCTTCACTATTTTATGGAAGTGTTTATCTTTGATTAAATTTTTCTTATAATGTTGTATTCGAAGAAACACCTAGTCCCCTTCAAAAAAATGGCATTCAGAATGACCTTGATCTTATTGTTGCTTCATGCAATTCTGAGCCATGACCAAATTGTCTTTGAGGGCACGAAGAATAGCCTTCCAGACTATAATATTTTTGTAAACCTCCTGAACCTTCAATACCCCTTGCATTTAGGATAGAATTGATGGGGGATTTTGGCCATAGACTGCTTCAAAAGGATTCATGTGAGAAGTTGTATGGTAATATGTGTTGTACCACCATTCAACTAGGGGTAACCATTGAGCCCACCGATTTTTCCTCTCAGATGAAAAAAACCACAAATATGTTTCCAAACACTTGTTGACAATATCAATTTGGCCATCCGTCTAGGGGTAATAGGAAGTGATGAGATGCAATTGGGTGCCTTGTAGCTTGAACAATTCTTGCCAAAAATTGCTAGTGAAAGTGGGGCCTCTGTTAGAGACAATAGAATTAGGCATGCCATGAAGCTTGAAGATATTATCCATGAATATTTGAGCCACTGTGGCAGATGTGAATGGGTGTTGAAGAGAACAAAAATGAGCATATTTGGAGAGAAAATATACGACCACCATGATGACTGAATTATTATTTAGGTAATCCTACAATGAAATCCATATAAATATCTCTCCAAATAGCAGGGAGAATCAGAAGCGGTTGGAGTGTTCACAGATCTTTGACTGTTTCTCCCTTGTTGTGTTGATAGACCTCAAATTCAACCACAAAGGTGCAGACGTCTTGTTTCATTGCCTCCCATAAAAATGAACTTTTGACCCTTTCATAGGTTTTGGTAAACCTGAATGAACGTTTGTGGGTGAGGCATGAAGTTCATAAAGAACTGTGGATTTAAGTTGGGATTTCTTGCATAAATAAAAATGACCTTTGTAGAGAAGCTCTTCATTGTGACAAGAGTACCTTGGATAAACTGAAGAATTGTATTGCAATTGGTGGAGCATGATAGAAGTGTTGGCGTCTTGCATCAATTCTTGATGAAAAACTTGGAGCCAATCTGGTACAATGAAGGAGAGGGAGAAAAGGGACCCATCTTCTTCATATTTCCAGGAAGAGCAACGACCACTACATTTTCCTTTCCCTTCTTGTAAATGATCTCATAATCATAGCCAAATAGCTCGGTCACCCATTTTTTCTACGTCGGGGATGAAATTCGTTGTTCCAGGAAGTACTTGATACTCTTATGATCAGTTTTGATTTGGAATCGTAGACCCAATAAATAAGGATTCCATAGATCCACAACATGCATAATAGATAACATTTCCTTTCATAAATGGATTGTCCCAAATGTCACTCTGAAATTTGTTTTCTAGTGAAGGATAAAGGCCTAGCATCTTGCATGAGGACGACTCCAATTCCTTTCCCGAAAGCATCACATTCCAATACAAATGTATTTGTGAAGTATGAAAGGGATAGGATAGGGGTTGAGCACATAACATCTTTTAAGGCTTGGAAAGCATGATCTGCAACTGAAGTCCAAGTGAAATAATTCTTTTTAAGGAGAGAAGTGAGAGGATCTGCAATCTTTCCATAATTATAAACAAAATCAATCTGTATTTTATGAGAAAAAAGAAATGAATACATATCAGTATCAAAATATGCTTAACATAGAATAACATATATACAGTAAAATTGGTTTCTATTCAATAAGGAAATAAGATGGAACTGTAAAATGCAGCAGAAACAAGCTTGCTAGAATGGTGATGGCTTATCTCTAAGAAGAGATGTGACGATTGTGCTCATTCGCCAGAAGATAATTAAAATGAGGATCTCAAGGAATTTTTACAATAAACAAGAATGTCGAAAACCCTAGACATCCAAAAACCTAACCCTAGGAGATGAAGCGCCAAAAGCCATGTTTGGGTAAGTTAGTACATCAACTTCCTGGGGTCGTAATGTTTGCATATGATCTCCGTTTTAGGCGCACGATAGCCCGTTGAAAAGGTATATCCAAGGAATACACATGTTTCTAGTTGATATTCAAATATATTTTGACTGTGGTGAGCCCTAAAAACATTGTTTAGGGCCTCAAAATGGCCCCGAAAGTCAAGGACCCGAAAACTAGGAAAACATTATCGAACTGGAAAACTGCCAAAATGAGCTAGTTGGAATAGGTGGGAGGCCACCAAAATCCATATGGATCAATCCTCCACCCTTAGGAAACAATGTTCTTCATTGCATTGAGTGCCCCCATTAGATGAGGAAATTTCTGTTGAATTTTACATTAGGTGAGCCACTTTCGTTGGTGCAGGAGCTGCCCTGCTTTGACAACTCAATAAAGCTGGATCCTTTGGTGGCAAGTTCCCTTGACATGTTTTTTCACAATATGATCACTATATTCCTTTTTTATTTAGTCAGGGTTGATATCTATTGGTTTCAGCTATTTTGTTATCTCTGAGGTGTCTAGTAGTGGTGGGAAATAAGGTCGAAGGAGACCCATGTTGAACACTAGGTGCATGCCAAGGAAAGGAGGAATGTTGAGATCAAAAGCATTATCACCCACAACCTAGGTGATGGTGTACGCCCAATAACGGAGTGGGAAAATATTCTGATAGGGTACGCTAAGTCATTCTTTCTGCAAATGCAACTAAACTTTGTCGCCCACCTAAAACTTATGTGGCACCCGATGTTGGTCATGGCATTGCTTGTACTTGTCATTGGAATTCCGTAGGATATCCTGAACCTATTGGCGGATGTGTTGGATCTGCTCAATGAACTAGGTGGCTTTGTCAGCTTCAGTTGGATTAGGATATGAGACGACCGAAGTGACCGCAAGGGGTAGTGCAACATCTATGGAACCCAATGGTTGGAATCCCAACCTCACCTAAAAGGGGCTATAGCCAGTTGAGCTATGTAGGGATTGGTTGTAGCTATGCTGGAAATGGGTAAGACTCTCATCCCATGTGTGAGGGTGCTTCGAATTATACATGCATAGGATATGCACGATCATTCGATTTACGAACTCAGTTTGGCCATCTGTCTGGGGGTGGAAGGTCATGGATTTGTTGAGCTTGGTGTCTAGTAGTGAACAAAGGATCGATCAAAATGTGATCAGAAATCGAATTTCCCGATCTGAGACAATGGATTTTGGGATTCCAAAATGTACCCAGGCTCATTCAAAGAAGAGTTTGGCAGTGTCCTCTGTTGTGCTTCTCTTCTTGCAGAAGGCCAAAATTTCCATCTTAGAAAAGAGATCAATAACCAAGAAAACATAGTCATTTCCCCACTTGGTGGATGGGAGGCCCGACATGTAGTCCATGGAGACGGATTCCCATGGCCTGTCAAGAGTAGGCATAGGGGTGTACAGGTCCTATTTCTTAGTGGTCGGTTTGGCAATAGCACAGGTAATGAAATATTTGATATACTTTCTGACCTCCTGTCGAATTTTTGGCCAGTAGAAATGTTTTAGCAACATTGTCATTGTCTCTTCGATGTTGAAGTGTCCTCCCACCTGACTGTAGTGGGATTCCTAGATCAGCTTCGCTCACTCACTTGATGGAACACATATATGTCCTAGATGACACATCAACCCATATTGAAGATGGAAATTAGCAACAACTACATTTGCACCCAAAATTTGGTAGGTGGTGGTGAAGTCTGGGTCTGTCTCATAGATTTGGGCCATCCACAGGTCTCATGGCTGCAAGATTTTAGCATTGTTGTGAGTGTCATGACTGGCGGTTTGCTGAGGCAATCAACGATGAGGTTGGTGCTTCATTTTTTGTACTTGATGTTGAGGTGAAATTGCTACAAGTATGTGGACCACTTCTGATGGCGGTCATTCTGCAATTTGCCTTATGTCTACATGAGTTGAGGTGGCTTATGATCAGTGTGGATGATTGTCTCCTTCCAAATAATGTAGTGTCTCCATTGGTGACAAGATTGCACAATGGAGTACATTTTTTTGTTGTAAGTAGGGTACTTACAGACAACAACTGATATTTTCTCACTATGATAGGCCACGAGGTGGCCATGATGAGTGAGAACAACGCCCAAAACATATTCTGAAGCATTTGTCTCGATCTCAAAGGGTTGTTACAGGTATGGTAGTGAAAGTACTGGGGTTGAGAAAAAGATTTTCTTCAAATCATCAAATGCTTGATGTTGGGACCGACCCCACACAAATTTCTCCTTACCACTACCCATGGTTACTTGGATGAAGGCCTATGCAATATTTGAGAATCCCAACATGAACCTCGGGTAGAAATTGGAAAGGCCCAAGAAGCTCTGAAGCTTAGTGAGTGTGGTTGGGGCTGGACAATCACATATGACTTGAATCTTGGTTGGATCCACATGCACACCATGTTGATCATCGATGTAGCCCAGGTAATGGACCCTATCCATGTCGAAGGATTTTTTTTCCAAGTTGGCGTATATCTTGTGCTGTCGCAGGGTGTGCATAACCTTTTGAATATGCTACAAATGTTCTTCCCAATTCTTGCTGTAAATGAGAATGTCATCCATATAAACCACTATAAAAGTATTGGTGAATGGTCATAGGATATCGTCCATCATCCTCATGAAAGTGGCTGGAGCATTTTTCAAGCCAAAGCGCATGGCCAACCAATCAAAAGGACCTTCCTTTGACTTCAAGGCGGTCTTCCATACATCTTTTTGTTCTATCAGGACCTGGTGGTAGCCAGACCTCAGATCAATCTTACTGAAGTATTTTTCCCCCATGAGCTGATCAAGGAGGTTGTTGATTGGAGGAATCAGGTACTGGTTTCTGAATATGATTTTATTCAGGGCCCGATAATCAATGAAGATTCGCCATGCTCCATATTTCTTCTATACTAGCACGATTGGGCTTCCTCAAGGTGATGAGATGGGACAGATGTGCCCCTTGTGGAGTGATTCTTATATTTGCCACTTGATCTCCTAATTCTCTAAATGAGAGAGATGGTAGACTGTCCCATTGGGAAGCGGTGCGTCAGGGGTTAGATCGATAGGGTGCTTGACCTGATAGTGCAGGGGCACCTTGGTAGGTGAGGATAATATATTTTCATATTCTTCCATGACCTTATTCACTTTCTTCTACTATGTGAAAAGGTTGTCTGCGGAGACCCTGGATGTGGTTGCGATCTTTCTCTGATTCTGGGAGCGAATCACGAAGAAGAAAAACTTTCCCGTCTGAGAGATGACCTTCCTTCATTTCTTGGCAAATATAAAGAAAATAACACTAGGTGGGACTACCTTTGGTATCCTGTACAATTTCTTGTTCAAAGTAATAATAACACTGCAAGGCCTAGACTCATATACAACATGGCGTTTCCACAAATATGGTTGGTCAAAAATAACATTACAAACTTTGAGAGAGGAAACATCACACAATACCTCGTCTTTGAAGGGCTTGATGTCGTATGACATGAGACATTGTTGGCTAAAACGGATGTCGCTTCCTTGGCAGAGCCCTTCGATGGTGTAGGTTTGCGGGTGTGGCATTGTCAGCAGGGAAAGTCGCTTTACAAACTCTAATGAGATGAGATTCTTCTGGCTACCGCTATCAACGATGAAGTGCATTTGGGTACCCTTCACCCACATTTGTGAATGAAAAAGGCGCTCTCCTTCCTCTGGCTCATCTGGTTCACCAGGATGGAGCTTGGTGGTGGCAACGGTAGCACTGGGTTCTGCATCAATGATCTATCTCCCCATTTTTTGTTCCAACTCATAGTGATAACCCGCATCTGATTAAGATAAGGATTTCACCTCAGCCACCAACGACTTCTTTGAGCAACAATCATGAGTGTTATGCCAGGGGCTCTTATGGAAGTCACACCACTTCCTGGTATCTTTCTTTGTCTTTCTAGTGTCCTTCTTTGGTTGCAGCCTAGACTGGTTGTACTGAGAAAGTTCATATTTTCTCTATCCTTTTTTCTATGGGTTGGGGCCGCCCTTTCTTGGATTTTGCTGCAAGGGGTTCCCAGACCTAAATTGTCGCATCTTTTGTTTGATCTTCTGCTTGATTTTGATGACATATCAGTAGGCCACACCCAAGGATGAGATGTCCAGAAACTCCATTTCATCCTGGATGTATCTATGTAGACCATCGCGATACTTGAGCACCATATCTCTCTCATAATATTTTACACCCAGCTTGGTGCGCAAGGTATGTAAGATATGTGTGAACTCGTGCACTGCTTGGTCTCTTTCCTGCCGCAGTGTGGTCCATTTTGTATACATGTTGTCATAACTTCCAACATGGTAGTATTGTTCCTTAAAAGAATACTTTAAGGACTCTCGAATGACCACAACTATAAATAATGAGGGTTCCTCTGTTTCCTTCTTCTCACAGAAAGTTTCCCACCAATCTTTGACATCGAGAACAACTTTGAGGAGTGCAAAATTAACCCTTTCTCTATTCAAGAAGTTATGGACAAAGAAATACCCTTCTAGCAGATTCAACCATTTGTCTACAACATATGAGTCTATCTGACCTTCAAATATAGGAATATAAAAGTTGATTTGTACCTTTAAATGGGTGGTGCCTCCGTTTGAGGAATATGTGTTGCTTGTTGGTAGTCGCCGAAGGATTTGTGCAAAATTATCCATCATCTCGTTCCTCTGTTGTGTGAGGGATTCTTTGAGAAACATTTTGAAGGGATCTCTTGTCCCGTCGTCTTTCTTTTCTTTCTCCATGAGAGGTCACTTGGGTGTGGGAGATATTTTTTCCTCAAGATAAATAAGCTCAAGATCCAATTCTTTGTACCTTGACCTCATTGGGGACATGCATTAAGAATGACAAGGAGCAAATCGCTTCTATACCAATGATCCATATTTTATGAGAATAACGAAATGAATACAAATTATTATCAAAATATGATTAACACAGAATAACAAATATACAGTAAAGCTAGTTTCTATTCAATAAGGAAATAAGCCGACATTGTAAAATGTAGAGGAAACAAGCTTGCTAGAATGGTGGCGTCTTATCTCTGAGAAGAGATGTGACGACTGTACTGATTCGCTAGAAGATGATTACAATGAGGATCTCAATGCCTTTTTACAATAAATAGGAATGTCAAAAACCCTATACATCCAAAGACCTAACCCTAGGAGATGAAGCACCAAAATTCACGTGGGCCCCGTTTGGGTAAGTTACTACATCAACTTCTCGGGGTCGTAACTTTTGCATATGATCTTCGTTTTAGGTGCATGATAGCTCATTAGAAAGGTATATCCTAGGAATAAACATGCTTACTATGTCAATCCCTACACATGTTGACTTTGGCGAGCCCTAAAAATGATTTTTAGGGCCTCAAAAAAGCCCCAGAATTCAGGGACCCGGAAACTAGGAAAAAACTGTCGAATTGGAAAACTACCAAAATGAGCCAGTTGGAATAGGTGGGAGGCTACTGGAATCCATCGCGATCAAAACTTCCTATAATATCCTGTTAAACCTAGAAAACCATGCAATCTCTTAAGAGTTTTAGGGCGAAGAAAATCTTGCATAGATTCAATTTTCTTAGGATCCACTCGGACACCATTCTTGCCGACAATATGACCAAGGTATTCCACTTCTTAGGCATCAAAGGAACATTTAGATTGTTTAACAAAAATTTGGTGCTTAGAGAGTATATGGTGAACTTGATTCACATGGGAGATATGGGATGGCCAAGTTTTACTATAGATGAGAATATCATCAAAGAAAACTAAGACAAAATGACGAAGAAAAGGATGGAATACATGATTCATAAGACTTTGGAAAGTGGAAGGATAATTACACAATCCAAAGGGCATTACCAAGAATTCATAATGACCCTCATGAGTGTGAAATGAAGTATTGGGAATGTCTTCTTCTTTCATATGGATCTGGTGGTAGCCATAACATAGATCTAATTTTGTGAAGTACTGAGCACCACTCAATTCATCCAAGAGGTCATCAATGTCAGGAATGGGGAATTTTTCTTTGATTGTGAATTTGTTGAGGGCGTAGAAATTAGGACACATGTTCCAAGTACCTTCTTTATTGATTAAGATGACCACAAGGGAAGAATAGGGGAAAGCACTGGGATGGATAACATTGACTTCTAGAAATTCATGAACAATTTTCTCAATTTCATTCTTCTGGGAAAAGGGATGATGATAAGGCCAAACATTGGGAGGAAGACTGCCTAGGATGAGAGGGATGGAATGATCATGGAATCCACGGGAAGGGGGAATTTATTTGGGAGTGGTAGAAACAAATTGGTGGTGGGATATGATATATTAGAGGCTAGGATGCACAAAATGTGTCTCAACAACATGGATGGAGTGGAGTTGGTTTATAATTCCTGAATGACCTTTTTTGAGGATATTTTCCATGTGATGGGAACTAATGATCTCAGGGGATCCTGTTGTGATGCCTTGAAACTTATATTGTTGTCCCTCTTGTTGGAATTGCATGGTTAGGTTCTTAAAATCTTTGAGAATAGGGCCTAGAGTGAGAAACCATTCAACACCAAGAACAATGTCACAACCACCCATGTCTATAGATAACATATGGGATTTCAGGTGATACTGACCAATTTGGAGCCACATATTTTCACATCGTCGCCCACATTTCATGGAACCACCATTGGCAATCATGATTTGAAAACATTGATGGCACGGATGTAACAATTGACTTTCTGGGAAATGCGGTGATGAATAAAGTTATGGGGGATACCATTGTCCACAGGGATGATGACTTTCCTATTTTTGATGTAACCAATTAATTTGAGATTCTAGGGAGTAAAGAAGATAGTGAGGGAATTAAGTGAAATCACCGGGTAAACATTTGGTGGATGAGAGGGTGGGGTGAGATCAGATGGCGGTGGTAGTTCCTCCATAGGAGGAACAACATATTCTTCATAAATATCCTCAGTCACAACCATAGAAATATTTTGTTCCTTACACTTGTGCTCGGGAAAATATTTTTCATCAAAATTATTAAAAATACCCTTGAGTTGACATTCAACCATTTTAGCCTTGGTTAATTTATGGATCTTGAGGGGAGTTGCAGGAGGGGCATAATTGGTGGGTTTAGGGCAAGGAGGAAAGGACAGTTTGCAGGTCAGGGCAGATACAATCTATTGTGCTTCCTTGGATTGTTGAGTATCTTCCAACCAAGTGTGGGGGAGTTCCATGAGAACATGGGCACAAATTTCATCTTTGAGGCCACTGATAAATAATTCCATCACAAAATCATCTGACATGCCCTTTGTTCTAAAATCCAAGTGGTCACATGTGGAAATAAAGTCTTCCACTGTTCTAGACTACTTTAACTTGGTCAAACAACCTAAATGGTGGGTGTTAGAGTCAAAGAGGTCATAAAGTTTGGCCACAAAATGTGTCAAAGAAACATACCCTTGGCGTTCCTTTTTTCACCATTGCCACCATTTCCATCGTTCTAGATCCATATGTAGGACACCATAATGAATAATGGATAAATCATCAGTAATTCCATTCAAAGATAAATAATGTTCCAGTTGGGTGACCCAACCTGTGGGATCCGATCCATCAAATTTGTTCACCTCAATTCTGGGAGGACAGAGGTCTCGAGAAAAGTGAGTAGGATGAGTACCTTGGTAATGGGAAGAGTCATGGTCATCCTTATAAGTTAGTTGTTCAGAGGAGGAAGGGTTCTTGAAATGGACCATGAAGTGTTCTTTGAGGTCTTTTATGTGGGAACATTGTTCCTTGAGGATCTCAATAGTTGAATTGATTGAGCTAAGGCTGGGATTAATATTCTTGATGTATTCCTGGTTCTATTGGGTGTCAACTTTCTCGGGCTCGTGTGGTAGCCATTTTGAAAAATGAGCAGGAAAATGGTATAGGAGAAACAAAATGGGTCTGGAGAGGTGGGTGGGAGGGTGTCAAATGATAGGTACCACTACGCTCAGGGAAAAAAGGGGGATCCAATGGGATAGGGTCCAAATAAGGGTGTCAGAGAAGCGTTGGGTCCACAAAAAACAATTGTGTTAAAAATGATAGGTATCACTGGAATCGGGGTGAAGAGAGGAACCCAGTGGGCTAGGTACCAAAGAAGTGTGTTGGAGAGACCATTATTCTTGTTTTTTTTTTACTCGTGCAGAGTTATACTCCGATTTGAAGAATACAACAGTGTTGAAATTCCAAAATTATTAACAAGAAGAAATTTGTAGTAATTTCACAACCCGAATGCAGGAGGCACAATTGCGAAACAATAGATCTTGTCTGTTCTGTTTTTGTTTCCTTGACAAGGGTTAGGGTATGAAGGGTGTATATAGAAACAGGTTTTCCCTATGCTATAACTCTCTGATATAGATGCAGGGTACAACAATAGTACTCAACCCAATATCTCAAGGCACCAACTAAGGAGGCTAGACCGTGCCCTTAGCCATACTACCCAACTACCCATGTACTAGAGAGTATCTTTAGGATTGGTATTCTTTGTGAAACTATAGCAGTCAGATGACCGATTAATTTATATATGGAGGGCTTAAGGAGATCAAGGCTGATCCGTATACAAGTGCTGTCTGATGCGCTACCACTCGAAGGGCAACAAGGGTTACAAGGGTGACCAACAGATGTGCGCTTAAGTAACACTTCTATTTCTTGCATGTATGAATCCCCAACCATGGTTTTATGCGCGTAACGATAGATCTCTGTAGCTTTAAGACGTCGGAACACGTCTCTACCCTAAAAAAAATTAACCCACAATTTTATGCCAAGGAAAGTGCTTTGATATCATTTGTACTCTTCCAGATATAAAATAGTATGCAAAACATATATATTTTAGCTAGAAATGATAGAAAAATAATGATATAACCAAAACAATACCAGAATAACACCAAAAATAAAACCTTGATTAATGATAGCAATGTTCACTTTCCTCTTGAGGGGGTAACCTATAGTAGAGAAAAAATCTATTACAGTAATATCCAAGACAATATTTCTCATACCCTCTACTCCTATTTATACTCAATCTATCTATCCAAAAGAACAATCTAGAGGAATATCCTTCTAGAAGTGGAAGCTTCTATTAGGTCTTCTTACATTTGACTTAGTCTTCCTTATTGCTAGGCCTTATTAATATTGGCCTTTATTACATGGAATTATATTATTCTACCAACGTGAGGGGTTAGGGAGGTTAGGTGGCTAACGATTAGGTTTTTGGATGTCTAGGGTTTTGGCATTTGCGAGTAATGTTAAAAAGGCCTATGGAGCCTCATTGTAATCATTATACTCACACAAATGCGAGTAGTAGCCACATCTCTTCTCAGAGATAGCTACCACCATTCGAGAAAGTTGTTTTCAGTTGTGCAGTTTTACAATTTGAGCCTATTCTATTTATTCAATAGAAGTTATTGTTCAATCGATATATGTTGTTATTATATTCAACCTGTTATTCATTTCGTTCCGCTCATAAATCTGGATCACTTGGGAGGATCTAGGGAAACCTCATTTAGTGTACTCCCCAATCTAGCTGAGAATGGAAAACCAATACTTCATTTTCCCAGTAGGTAAGCTAGAAGATGTGGATGTAGATGTTGTGTGAGTTAAAACAACAACTGATTTCAAAGTGATTGAAATCATGGGAGACAAAGACTCCTACCCTACCTTATTAGGAATTGACTGAGCCTATGGAAATTATTTTGTCATTGACTTAAAGAGGGACACCATGACATTTGAGGCGGGTGGAATAAGGTATTCCAGCCCTTAGATTTGTACTTGGGACCTAGATATACTGAGCCAATGAATAATAACATGGAGTAAGAATTTATTGACTAGTTATACACTATACACGTGGGAATGAGGTCAGTTTATATTAACCTCACTGTAGATGGATATATAAGTTAGAGATGTATATAGTGAACCGATGAGGACTCAGAACTGGCTTTTGATAGATGAAAACAAGGTTCATACAAAATATTCTCAAGACATTGCGTAACTATTAGGGAAACGAGATGGATTGGAATCTAGATAAGGAATCACCCAACATATAATGATGGTACTTTATATTTGGACAGATTTCTTACTGACATAGAAGGAAAATTTGTGCCAGATCAAAGAATCTTAGTTTTTTATATAGCTTTGAAGGATACCCTGGCTAGATTGTGGGCCATTCATAGAGCCTTAATTATAGATTGGGAGGATGGAAAGAGAGTTATTTGATGCAGATTCCTCAGTAATGATCAATTGACAAAAGATATGAACAGGTATTTTCAAGGTACATAATTGTTTGATGGGAAGTCTGAATCCAGAGTGCATGTTGATCACTTCTTAAATCCATGGCGAGTTGTGGAAGTACCTTCTCGAATATGGGTTCAACTATTTTTCCACTTGTTAGGTGAGATTCCAAAATCCTGGTACACACATGAAGATATCAAAAGACAAACAAGTTGTTGACAAACCTTAAAAGAACAACTTTTCATAGAATTCTTCTTCGCTGGTAAGTCCCTTGAGCTTCACGTGGTCCTTCAAAAAATTCAGGAGATGCTATTTACTAACATTTGTAAAAACAGATCAATCCCAATAGTATGTTATGATCATGGCCATTTTCTTCAGTCCAATCGAGGCCATAACCCCATTAGAATACCTGTATCATTTTGTAAAATTGATAAAGGCTTGGAAGAATCTAATGAATTAGAAGAACTTAGAAACCTGAATGTCAAAGAAACAATAGGTACCAGAGAAATTCAGGACACTATACCCAGTCATACTTGTACCTCCTATAATCATCCCCTGAAGTTGTGAAAAGTAAATATAGGGAGTGAATAACATCCTAAGATAGCTTCTATAGGATATTACTAGGACGAGCAAGACATAAATGAAGTCTAGAGCCTGTTGCGGGAATATGAGGAATTATTCCCAAAAACCTTCTCAGAACTGAAAGGAATAAGAAGATCCATGGGGGAGATGAGGATCGAGCTGAAACCTGACTCAAGACCCATGAAGCACAGACCATATCATCTCAATCCCAAAGTAAAAGAGAAGGTCAAGAAGGATGTGGAAAAAGTGTTGGCGGTAGGACTAATCTTTCCTGTCAAAGAAGCAGAGTGGGTTAGCCCCATAGTAATACAGATCAAGAAGGATATATAATACATTTGAGTCTATTTTGACTATAGGAGTACGAATTTTTCATGTGTGCATGATATGTTTTTTACACCCTTCAACAATGAGGTGTTAGATTAAGTTGTGGGGAAAAAATCTTATTCATTTACAAATGGATTCTTGGGGTACCACCAAGTCATAATTTCATAAAAAGACAAGAAGAAGACCACATTAATAACTTAGTGGGGGTCATTTGCATACAATGTGATTCCTTTTGGCTTAAAGAATGCCCCTACATTCTTCTCCAGGATTGTTATAGAAACATTTTGTGACTTCATACACAAGTTTCTAGAAGTCTACATGGACGATTAGAATGTATACAGTTTGCTAAAGGAGAATGTAGGGATATTATGGTTGATGTTTGATATATGTCGAGAATTAAATATATCTTTGAACCTAAGGAAGTGTATTTTCTATGTACCTCATGATAATATTCTAGGACACATTGTTTACCAAGAAGGAGTCCTAGTGGACCCAACTAAAGTTGTGGTTTTCCTGAACATGTCGTCACCTACAAGTGATAAACAATTATGCTCGACGCTTGGGCATACATGATACTACCATAGGTTCATCAGAAGATATGCAAGTATCATTGTACCACTGGAGAGACTACTGAAGAAGTTCGAAGCATTCCACTGGATAATTGAATGTGGCAAGGATTTTAATATCCTTAAAGAAAAAATTAACACTGTACCCATTTTTGTATACCCCAACTGGGAGATTGAATTCCATGTACATGTGGACACATTAGGTATCACCCTGGGAGCCATTTTATCATAACCATGAGAAAGGAATATGGACCTCCCTATCTAATTTTCTAGCATAAAACTATCTCAAGCTGAACAAAACTACACAAAAACTTAAAGGGAAGGTCTAGCCATGGTTTATGCATTGCAAAAATTTAAAAACTATTTACTAGGCTCTCATTTTAAGTTTTTTACTGACCATTATGCGTTGAAGTACCTAGTTAATAAGTTCATCCTTGAGGGAAGCATTTGCAGGTGGATCTTACTCTTTCATGAGTTTTCATTTGAAGTAATTGTCAAGCCTAGAAGATGTAATGTAGGTCTGGATGAACTATAAAGACTGGAATAATGGGAAAGTGGAGGAGAAATGGATGATCAACTCCCCGATGTGGACCTGTTTTGGATTGAAGCCATCCCATATAATATTTAATAAATTGCTTCCTTCCTCAGCTCAAGGACCCGTCCATAAAATTATTTTTCAACCCAGAAATGACATTTGATGGTTCGAGCAACAGAATACCAATTGATTGCGAGGAATTCTATAATATGGGACTAGAAATAATTCTCTGAAGGCGTGTCCTAACCCATCAGAAGAAATATATCCTATGGGAGTTCCACAATGGATTTGCACGAGGAAATGTTGTAGGGAAAGTTACATCACAGATGGTACTTCAAGTTGGGTTATGGTGGCCAACATTATTCAAGGATTCTAAAGCTTATGTTAGATCTTATGACATTTTACAATGAGTAGGGAAGCCATCATGCATAGATGAATTACCTCTTCAGCTGGTTAGAGAACTATAGGACTTTGAGAAGTGGGTTGTAGACATTGTTGGACCAATTAATCCACCCACCAAGCATTCAAAGGCTAGATATATCATCACTGCAATAGAATATCTCATGCACTGGGATGAATCAGAGGTAGTTTAGGACTGTTCAACAGATACAACTGCTAGATTCATATTTGAGAACATCATTTCCTGATTTGGATGTCTTAGGATCCTGACCAGTGATCAAGGTAGTCACTTCATCATTAGTAAAATCACAACATTTAAGACATAATTCCTCATCTAGGACCATAATAACAATCCTTATCATCCATAAGCTAGTGCAACAGTAAAGGCATTCAACAATATTTTGGAAAGAGGACTAACAAAGGTGTGTTGTGAAAATAGGGAGGACTAGGATGATAGAGTTCCAACATTCTTATGTGATTACAGGACTACTACAAAGAAGTTGTACAAGTATACCCCATTTCAATTGGTCTACAGTAAGGAAGATGTTCTATATTCAGAGTTTATTGCCTCTAGTCTCTATATAACACATGATACACATATGAAAAATGATGAATCGGTTGTGCAAAGGACTGTAGACTTCCAAAAACTTGAGGAAGATAGATTCTTACCTGATTTTCATCAGTTAATGGAAAAATATAGGTAGAAAGCTTGGCATGACAGATGCATTTAGTCCAATAGGTTTGTGTAAGGGAATAAGGTACTCCTATATGATAGTTGTTATCAGAAACATCTAGGAAAGTTGTGCATGAATTGGTAAGGTCCATTCCTAGTTGTTGAAATTCAATAATCTGGTGTAGTCAAGCTAGCACAACTAGATGGTATCCTTTGACTAGGGTGGGTGAATGGAACATGCCTAAAGCCCTACATTTCCCACACTTGACAGAGGGACTGTTTCTATAGTCCAAGGTAGTTTTTACAATAGTTTGATTTTGATTTTCTATTGTAAAAGTTTTTTTAGATGTAATAACATTGGAGTGTGCTCAGTGGCACCCCAACATATGTTTTCTCAGTCTAATAGTTCGATATTTTTAGAAATTCTTACTCAACATCACATTATCAGATGAGTCACTGATCCACTCAATCATACACATAAATCCATCAACGAATCACATTGTGGTAAGGGGGGATTGAATCTGAAATATATTAATGACTAAGCATTAATCACATCACGTCCAGTTGTAACCCTTAGGTTAACCATCGAAAACTATCAATATGTCCTATCAAGTCTTAAAAATTCCATGTATGGGTAGATTCTCTCGATATTCTTGCCACAATTCTCAACCGTTAAAACGATAAGTCCCTCATGTCAGCCACATGTTGGTAAGGCCACCCATTAAAGTCAGGATCCATTCAAATATTTTACCCTGTTATTAGTCCCGTTAGACATTCACGCCATAGATTGCATTGCTGGCTTAATTACTTGATCATTTATGACCAATTATCTATTTACCCCTTTACCTCATCTATAACATCCCACAAGATTATTTTGAATGACACACTGTTAACTTAGCTTCTCTCTATCCTTGATTTTAACGCACCCTAGTACATTATGAGTAGCCTCTTTCCCCCCAATTTAGTGTGTTTACTAGTGCTCCATATTGATAATTTTGAGAATAGTGGGAAGACGAAGCTCAGTCTCAAAAGAAGCAGTCCTAAATGAGCCCTGTGATCCTAGAATCGGGCTACTAGGAGATGTCAAAGGGAAGGCTGAGCAAGCGAAAATGCTCGAGCTCGATCTAACATATACAATGTTATTCCCAGAGATGAATATTTATGTGTTATAGGAGACATGTTCATATCATATGGAGGAGGTGCAATTCATCCCAAATCCTAACTTTGTTAACATGTTCAACTCCACTATCATGCACCTCCAGGATCTACCAATGTCCGGGACCATTTATGAACTTGCGTGATGCACCAAGTTCCTGATAAGAAGAGTTCAAAACCATAGTTTATGTCTTGTAAAGAGATATCCTATACATGCATAGGATATCCATCAACTCATAGGACTGTCATTGGAAGGAGAGGATGTATCTAAAGGATTTCAAGGGCCAGACAAGCATGGAAAAAAGAAGGCTGAAATCATCTTGTATGAACGATTCCATACCCAACGTGGGGTCATACAATGAAAATTGAGTCAATCATCCCAGAAATGGTGAGAATGACTTTCTATGTAATTTCTAGCAAGGTCATGCACTCATAATAGAAGGGTGCATGCATGTTGTATAACATGTTGGTGGCATATTTCTACGCAAATGATGCAGTCTTCAACTAGTGTAGTTACTTGTTGGAGGAGTTCCTCATTTCTTGTGAGAAAGTTTAGGAGAAGGGTAGAACCTTCATGTATGGATACCTGCTTCTATCCTTTACAATGTTGAAGTGGCGGTCACCCATGGGTAGACAACTAGCACTTGCATACAAATGGTGCATCGCAAAGATGTTTGAACCTTGGAATGCAAGGTCACACTCTTAGAATATGGAATTCAATAATGTTGTGTTCCTGAAGTGGTACACTCAGCTGATTGATGCCACCCAAAGGATGTGCATACCACAGGAAATTTCTATCCAAGGCATGCAAATCCCTCTAATTTCCACACGAGGCCATCACTGCTCTATTTAAATGAAGAAATATTGAAAAAATAGGTTATGTCATGGCCATGAGTTAAATGCAACCTCTGCAAGTTGGGAATGAATTATATTTTACCGTCATAGATCTTCAAGAAGAAGAGTTCGATAGAGGAAGTCGGGTCGAGTTATGGAAAAGTATATCTATCGCTGAAGTATCCAGTGCAATCAGACTCAGAAGAAGGCAAAGAACACCAGCTGCAGTGGCGCAAAAGGACCTTATTAGGATGCCCCAAGATTCTGAATGAGGTGGTACTCTCAAGTAAGACCGTTAATGAAATTTTAGTTTTTTCCTCTGCAAGTGAGGTTCCTGCTAAAAAACCTAGAACTGGCGTTTTCCCACAGTTAGTCAAACCAAAGTCACGAAACCTCATCCCATATCTAGTGCTCTACATCACACCCGAGAATCCACTCATGTTTCCCATAATGTTATTCATATTGTATATGACCCCAAGCAAGATCCCAACACATATTCCACTTTAATTGTCGAGCAAGACCCACCACCACCATCCAAGGATACCACAATCCCACTGCCACCCAAATCACCAGAACCCATGCAATTAGACATCCCAGAGAACGTTGGGAACCTTGAAGATATTCTCCTCTCAACTACTATCACACCAATCGAGTCAAATATTCTAGTTGTGACCACATGTCCCACTCCCAGGTTCTCAGTCTCCAAGACCAGAGATTAGTTTCTGCTGGGTCGGGACA
>JZKD02S0344503.1:0-19076 GCA_000966675.3 Picea glauca
TCATATTGAGGCATGGAGACAATCATTTTTGGGTAATTCGATGCCACAAATTCAATGGTGTTGTATTTTTTTGATCTGATCAAAGCTTCTACAAATTAATTCTAGAATGATGTATACTTATTTATTTTGCTAAATTATTTTGATGAGTTAATAAAAAGGCCTACCCATTTGAGAGTAGGACCCAGAGATGTACTCCATCAGGGACGAACTCTGTTATCAAGTTTGGGTGTTCATTTTTTATTCTTATGTCTCTTCATTATTGATATTTTCCTTTTTTAATGGTGAAATTTAACTTATTCTCATTTAATACAATTCTTTATAAGTCACTTTGATGAAAATATAACAGATCATGTTTGTATCAGAGAAGTCATCTTTGACTTGAATTATTGAGTGTGAATGCTTACTAGGGCCAAGCATAAGTTGGGTGAAGAAACTCTTAATACTTTCAATCTCGAAGTTGGTCGTGCATCCCGATGGAATAAAATGGTAGAAGAGTACAAGAGTGATGAATAGGGGAAAAAGTTCCATATGGTCTTTTATCACATGTCAGAAATGGTTAATAAAATGTATGGGGACTATGAGAAGAGGTTGAAGAATAAAGGGAAGAAAAAGGAAGCACAAGATGATGATAATGCTTTGGTAAATCAAGGCATTGGAGGAGACCCTCTTGAGCCTCCATATTCACCATCAAGTTCTATCTCTTCTTCCTCTGAGCATTCTCATCATTATAGCCATAAAGCTTATTTTAAGAAACCATTATTAAAGCTTGATGCAAAATTTGATTTAACTATGTTTAATGGAGATGCTAATCCTGAAAATCTATATAATTGGATCCAACAGGTTGAATTATATTTTCATGTTCAACATATTGATGAAGATGAAGTTAAAGTGAAACTAGCTTCTCTTCAGTTGGAAGGCACTGCTCTCGTATGGTGAGAGAGAAAAATTGAGGACATAAGTAAGTGTGGTAATCTTCTTTCCTCGTGGTCAGAATTTAAATCAGTGATAAGGAATCAATTTTATCCATTGGATTATTTACATAAAGAAATGATGGAATGGAAAACTTTAAGACAAAGTAAAGGTCAAACTATACAAAGTTTCACGGAAGAATTTAGGAAGAAATATCTTTCATTAAACATTCCTTTAGATTCTTATGAAACTTTCATGAATTATATTGGCGCACTTCACAGTTATATTTGTCATACATTGTTATTGTTTAACCCTGTCAGTCTTGACGAAGTTTGTGTGCAAGCCACTCATCTTGAGAATAGGGGAAAACATGTTCAAGAAGATCCCACAAAGAAACCTTCCAATTTCCCACATAAGTCATTTAAGAAGTTTAAAAGGAAGGAAAAAAAGACCACCAATGTAAAGTGAGAAGAAGGAAAACCATCTTGCACTCATTGCCAGAAAAGTGGTCACAATGATGAACATTAATGTTGGAAACTACATCCAAAGAAGAGACTGAAGAAGTTCGGTGGAAAGAAGAAGACAAATATCATTGTTACAGTGCAATAATATATTGGTTCTGATTTAGGAGACAAAGGAAATATCACAGCGGTTGGATTACAATGTAAAGATTCCCTTCATGCTAGTTCAAATTCCAATAATGAATCTAATGATGATGAAAGAAAGAGGAATGAATTATTTCATATAAGAATTGTATCTAAACACACAAGATAGATATATTATTTTATCTCTGTTTCCAAGTAAACTTGATATCTGAAGCACTTGTCAAAAACATGGGTATTTAAACTAAACCACATCCAAATCCTTATTCTCTTGGTTGGGTATGTAATAAAGCTAAAATTAATGTCACCAAGCAATGTAGGGTTATATTTGATATTTCTTAAAAGTTGATTGATGAAGTTGATTTGGATGTTGTATCACTTGATATATGTGGCATAGTGTTGGGGAGTCCTTATCTTTATGATAGAAAAACAGTCTTCTTTCGTCATGAGAAAAAATAACACCTTACTAAGGGGGGAGTGGAATATATTGTTAGAGACCACAACATGAGGGTAAACACAACACTTGTTAGTGTAGGACAAATGAAGAGACTCATAAACACTAATAAGAGATATGTACTCATGGTCGTAAGGGAGAAAGATGTTGAGACATCTAACGCTTTCTGAGGATGTGATCCTTCTCATAAGAAATAACTAATTGATATTGTTTCTAAGTATGATGATATTTTCCAGGAACCAGATGGATTACCTCCTAAGAGGGAAATCCAATACAAAATACATCTTCAACAAGATTCTCCTCTTCCTAATGTGGGAATGTATAGGATGGAAGTTGTATAGATGGAAGAGATCAAGAAGAAAGTACAAGGATTATTGGATCAAGGGGTCATCAGGCCCAACTCATCTCCTTGTGGTTCCCTAATCGTGATGGTTCCAAATAAAGATGCCACATGGAGAATGTGTGTCAATTACCAAGAATTAAATAAAATCATGGTGAAAAATTGATACCCTCTTTCTCGTATAGATGATTTACTTGATCAGTGAAAGAATGTTGTTTATTTCACTAAGTTGGATTTGTGCAATGGATACCATCAGATCATGGTTGCAGAACATTATGCATGGAAGAATGCCTTTAAAACCAAATAAGGATTTTTTGAGTGGTTAGTTATGCCGTTTTGGATTTGTAATTCTCTGACAACTTTCATGCATGTGATGAATGATGTATTCAAGACTTTTCTAGATGATTTTGTGATTATATATTTAGAAGAAATTCTTATATTTAGCGGGACTTCGGATGAACATGTAAGGCATGTAAAACAAGTATTGGATACTTTGCAAAGGAAAACGTTTTATGTAAAATTTTCCAAATGTGAATTTGGTAAGACTACACTTGTGTCATTAGTTCATATTGTAGGAGGAGGACAATTGATAATTGGTCCTTCCAATATTGATGTAATTGTAAATTGTCCTGAGCCCAAAAATGTAACCAAAAGACAGAGCTTCCTAGGTGCGGTCCAGTATTGGAGGAGATTCATTTCAAACATCTCCTTTATAACAACTCCTTTGCATGCCTCTACCAGTGTGAAGATGATGCAACACCCCCTTCCTCAGCAAGTTCTACATGACCTCCCGGTCTTAGGATCATTCTAAACCTTTCCCCGAGTCAGATTAACTCTTCGATTTTCCCCACAAGGAATATCTCACACACACAAGGGTGTATCCATGGGTCCTTATGAGTTATGCCTGCGTGATCAAACACAGGGCACTAGCTCTACACACTTGATCAAAAAATATGATCGAGACTTTTACCGAAAAAGGAATTTTGGATTTTGCGACTTCGCAAATCCTAATGTAAGTTCCTTGACTCTTCAGCCTCTGAAACTCGAAATGTTAATGAAGGTTGACACCTTCAATGTGCCAAACACACGCCACTTGTTGCCCACTAATTTTGTCTTTTCAGGACTTGAGCGAACAACCAACAATCGTTCCTCTTCCCTTATAATTCCTCGAATTCCAAAATTTCTCCTTTGGCGAAATCGGCGGCCTTTCGGTATTTTTGTCGAACCTTGACCACTCCTTTGACATCCGCCGCACGTATCCTCTGACTGATACTTGGGACCCGCCTTTTGGAATTTCTCTCTTCGTGATTTCAGGAGTTGTGTTGACCATGCAAATATACCTCTTGAGTCCCGAAACCTGATTGGGGCCTAACGGTTATTGTCCCTCAACCTTTCGTGAATTTTTCCTTTCGCTCTTTGGGATTTAGCGACTCATGAAAATCCACAGCAGAGAGTTTCCTTACCTTTCAAAACTCCAATTCCCAAATTCCTGAAGCCTCACCTCCCACATGATCTATGGTTGAGATCTTCCTTGATTCGACGGCTCTATATCTTTCGAGATTCCGCGAACTGGGAGTTTGAAACTCTCGATTCCAAAATAATAGCCTCCTCTACTTCCCAAACCCTGAAATGTCGAAATGTCAAAATGGGCTCAACGATGATTATCCCCTGACCAAATCTCAGTCCATGTGATTTCTTCCTCCGTGACCACAACCCTACTCCAAAGACACATCATGTTTCGTGACTTCAGTGTTTTCAACGCAAAGTGCCCTGACTCCTTTTCATCAAAATTGACGAAATGTCGAACCCCAAAATGTCGAAATTCCACTCCAAAGGGGGATCAATGGCTCCTCTTGCTTCTCATCCAATGGTCGCTACTCCTCCTGAGCTCTTGAATGCTAAAAGACACTCATCCTTAGCCTTCTCATAGATCTACAAGATCCAACAGTCCGCAGGATTTCAACACTTCTTCCACGAAGAAATTTCACCGTTCGTTCACTCTTCTTCAAGGATATCTGGCCAAAATGACTTGGCGTCGTTCCACCTGAACTTGACTTCTGTGAGATGATTTCAATCTCCACCTCCCTTTGAACTCTTCAAAGGTGTTATCCCTCCTGATCTCTCACTTGCAAACTCAATCCCCCAAAAGGAATCCTGCTCGCACTCCTTGCGGAAACTTTCAAATAACCTCTGGTTATTTGAGTCTTTGACCCTGTGCACTCTTTGCAATAGTAGTCCTTCAACCTTCACCTTAGTTGATAAGTTCTAAGGATTCAACCAGCCTTTGCACACCTTCCATGACTCTGTGCCTCACCTGCACTTCTGCTGGTTATGAGAACAATAATATCTCTCCTAAGCTTTCTGAGATAAAACTCAGATCCTCGTCAACACACACCTTGCGAACATTCACTGCACTCTTTGCAAGAATTCTTAGGAAGAGAAAAAATTGAAACTCATTCTTATCCTCTCTCAGACTTCATGCACTCAACATGAAATCATACACCTGACACAACATTGAAACAAATGCATAACAGAGAAAATAAAACAACTGTAAACATACCATTTAACAAATGTAAACAGTAAGCATCATAACACCCTGAAGATTGAGTTAAAGATTTATATATTAACTCAAGTTCTCTTATACATGGGTTCTCCTCTACATTTCTCTGCTACAACTCTACAACTCTACAACTTATGAAATCTGAATGATCATAATGTTCCTGTTACAATGATACAAGGGTGAGGGTGTCTATATTTGTTTTCCCTCCTATGCTTCTAAACTGTCTAATCTATTAAATCAAATCTACTTACTTTCATTAAACAGACTTAAATGTCTATTACATTCTAAATATGAGAGAAATCACTCAAGATCTACTCACAACTCCAAGATATAAATGTAGGTACGCTTCCCCTAGCTATTACATTAATATCCGCTCATTAATTTTTCAAAACATTTCAAAATGTGCGCTGGTTCTTTTCCAACTGTATTCCACCTTTATGCTTTCTTGGTTGGTTGCATACAATGCTCCTGCATCAGAAGAGAATTTTTCAGTGGGGAGGAAAGAAACAAAAAGATTTCGACACTTTGAAGGAAACGATCAGTACCAAACTAGTATTAGCACTGTTGAATATTCAACATCCCTTCGAGATCAAGACGGATGCTAGTGAATAAGCCATGGGTGTTGTATTGATGCAATATCATAAGCCTATCTGTTACCACTCTGAAACTTTTAAAAAAGTTGTTGTTAACTATCCTACATATGATAAAGAATTGTATGCATTAGTTCAAAGCATAAAGAAATGGAAGCCGTAATTGTTAGGGAAGGAAACACTCATACATATAGATCATCAACCCTTACAGTATCTTGAAGCACAAACCAAACTGCAACAATATTAACATTACAGATGGATGGATTTTCCATAAAAATTTCATTTGGTAATCAAGTACAAAAAGGGTACAAGTAACAAGGTAGTTGATATGCTTTATAGACCCCTATTGTTTCTTCTATTATTTTGAAGAATTCTTCTTTTTCTCATGATAGCTATGTGGAACGATATGCCATAGATAAATATTTAAAAGAATTATATGAGAATCTAACCCATGGTGCACGGGTAAAGAATTGTTTTTTGTAGGGAAAACTACTCTACCATCTTGGAAAGCTATGTATTCCTACAAGTGAACAAGTCCATGTAATACGAGAATCTTAAACTTCTCTTGTGTCTGGGAATTTTGGGGTATGAAAAACTATGGCTCATTTGAATAGGTTTTGTTATTGGCCTTAGATGAAAGAAATTGTAACTAAATATGTAAAGGGGTGTGTGATGTGTTCTACTTGTAATCCACTAATTGAAAACTGGGGCTATACTCACCACTTCCTATTCCATCCCATCCATGGGAAAGTATCTCCATGGATTTTGTAGGGGGTTTACCAATGTCGAAAGGGGCTCATGACTATTTGTATGTTGTAGTGGATAGGTTCAACAAGATGTGTATATTAATGCCATATAAAAAGTAGATCATTGATGAGGATACTGTTAATCACTTCTTTCAGTATGTGTGGGTTCACTTTGGGTTACCCACATCCATTATCTCGGATCAAGATACTCGATTCCTTGGGGATTTTTGGAAAAGCTTGTGGAGAATGATGGACACCAAGTTGAAGAGGACCATTTCTTTCCATCCACAGACCAATGGATAGACAAAGGTTGTTAACCGAATAGTGGTACTTTTTCTTCGAGGCTACTGCAACAAGCATCCCAATTTATGGGATGAACAAATACCCTATGTACAACATGCTTACAATTTAGCATTACATTCCTTGCCTCAGTGTTATCCTTTTGAGACATGTTTTGGGTATTTACCCAAAGTTCCTTTAGACTTGATGTATGGGAGATATGTCAATTTAAATGAAGAAATAAATGAAGACAAAGCCCACAAGTTCATCGAGAGGATCCATCGAGTACACCAAGCAGTCAGTGAACAATTGGAGAAAATTCAAGAACAATATAAAGCTCAGCATGACAAACACATAGTTGACCATCAGTTCCAAGTTGGAGACCAGGTATGGCTACACATTATCAAGGAAAGATTGAAGAGTTAAGGAAAGAAACTCAATCCCATCCATTATGGACCCTTCACTATTTTGGAGAAAATTGGTACCAATGTTTTTCCTATAGACATTCCACCTTATATGCAAATCTAATCAATTGTAAATGTAGGGAACTTGAAACTTTTTGAGCCTCCCATGATAATGGATCAGGATGAGGAAGTTTCAATACCTTTAGTTGATGAGTTTTCTCATGAGTAATTGGATGAGTTAAAGGAAGATATCATCCTGGAAAGAAGGATGAGGACTTCACATAGGGGTGATGTTTATTATCTTCAAGTAGGCTTAAAGGGAACAGATCCAAGCAAAGGAAAAGTGTATTGAGAGGGACAAGGTGAGAGAGATCTTCCTTGACTTATATGTTGATTGATGAAAGCTTTTGGTGGTAAAAAAATCTCTCAGTGTGAAGGCATGATCCAAAAAGGATCCAGAGAAGACTAAGGACAACTTAGAATTCACAGAAGCAACAGAGGAAGCTCATAATGGCCTCAGCAGGCAGAGAAAGGGAAAAAATTCAAAGTCCTAAAAAATTAGTGAAATTAGCATCATCGCAAATAGCGCGTCTCAAGATTTCCAACGGCATAAGCAACTCATCAAACGAAGTTACAGATTGAAAGATATTCACAATCAAATTTTTGGTCAACCTATCCCAGTCAACAAGGATGAGTCAACATATGTATTGTTGACATCACCATCAATATGGAGGACGTCAGCATATGTACAATGTACATGGAACACACAAAAGGTGACACAAGTCATGATGACATCAACATGGTGATGTGGCAACACCAAAGGCTGCCATGTGTCCCTCACTTTTGGCATTTTTGAGTCAATCCATGGAGTTCCAATGAAAAATCACCACATGGCAGTCCTTACATCCATGTGGTAGAGTATATGCTAACGGGGTAGGCTGATGTGGCAGGTGACATGGAAGGTGACTGTGAAAATGGTTGGCATGGGATAATGGTTGTATGCCATGTGGCCCAGTCATGGGCTACCACGTGGCAGTGGGAAAATGCTCAATGAGGGTCCGAAAACTGAATTTCAAAAATAAAAAAGGTGGGCATGCCAAATATGGCAGCCAAATTGTAATTTTTGAAAAATCTAAACAAGTGCTCCAAAATGGTGGAGCTTCCATTCCATATATTCTATATTGTTATAACTATAACCAGAAAGGGGAGGCCCACGGGCTTGACCCTAGGACCTCCCCCCATACAATGCCTTAACAATAACATTTTCCACTGTTGTGCCAATGGACTACGTTGTGTAGTTTTCCCCACTTTTTCCTTTTAAGTTGAGTCTTTGCACAGACATAGGAGGGGGGGTGTGATGATATGGTTGGGCATGGAAACCGAGACACAATACATAGAGTTAAATGTAGGGAGAAGACACATAAACCAAAATGATATGTCTCAAGGGCCTTGGAGTCCCAGAGTCGCATTGAGGCATGGAGACAACCATTTTTGGGTAATTTGATTCCACAAATTCAATGGTGTTGTATGTTTTATGATCTAAACAAAGCTTCTGCAGCTTAATTCTATAATGAGGCATGCTTATGTATTTTGCCAAATTCTTTTGTTGAGTTAATAGAAAGGCCTACCCATTTGAGAGAAAAACCCAGAGACGTAGTCCATCAGGGATGAACTCCATTATCAAGTTTTTGCATTCAGATTTGATGCTTATGTCTCTTCATTATTGAGCTTTTCTTTCTTTAATGGTGCACTTTAATTTATGCTCATTTAATACAATTCAGCTTTGATGCTTATGTCTCTTCATTATTGAGCTTTTCTTTCTTTAATGGTGCACTTTAATTTATGTTCATTTAATACAATTCTTTATAAATCACTTCGATGAAAACATCTTGTATCATCCCCACTTGCACAATGAATTGGATTTTTAATTAAATAAATTATAATTACTCCCCCCTTACTCTTGTCACCCTCTCCCCAAGTTGCATAATAAATTCCACATTTTATTTAGTTTAATTCAAATTCCCTGAACCTTCCTAAAAAAACTCTTTAAATCACTCCTAGTTGTCTCTTTATTCTCCATATTCCCATTTAATGATTGATGCCTTACTAAATTTGAGTTTGAGTTAAAAATAGAAATCTTCTCCTAGTTAAGCTAGTGTAGCTAGAATTTGGATTCCTTTCTATGCATACCCTACTCTCTCATCTTTATTTCTTTCTTATTTTAAAAACCCCCTTTTAAAATTTTCTTGCACACATGAACCTTATATCAATCTTTAAATATATTTCACCTTTTCTTAACTCTTAACTTGTTATAATTCATCCCCTTTTTATTTAATTTATAATTTAGTTTTAGTCTCCTTACCAAAATTAGAATTAGGATTAATTTTTGAATAGGCTTAAACTTTTATTAAGATTTAAAATTAAAAAATTACTCATTAATTATTCATGTCTCAAAAGGCCTAAAGATTTTTTTAAGGTTTATAATTATTCTTTTACGGTTTTCTAGGCCACCTCGATTCATTGACTCGAGTTTTATTTACACGATGTGCCTTTCAAGATGCACTATGTGCTCCAAGGGTGCCACTAGTCTTTGATTGGTTTTTGTAGTTGTCCAAACCTTGCAGTCAGTACCCCATTTAGGAAAAATTGTGAGAGACTAAGGGCTTCTAAGGAATAAGGACTCTGCCTTATTGAGCGCCCCTTACAATATTCATGAGCATCTATCTCAGTTTTACCTCATGAAATCATGGACCTCTCGAACTAGGTAATCATTAACCTACAATTCAATCTATGCTGGTAGTGCCAGTAGGATATGACACGGATGTTGCCACACCTCTCCCTCAATATCTGGTCTATGTGCATGGCCCCTTTACTCCTTATGTGAGTAATATTAGCAATCATTTTTCAGCATACATCCGTCGATGAAACACTATTAATGATCTATATACAAAATCATTATAAAATCGATCACATGTCACATATGCATAAATGAAATACTCAAACTAATAAAGTACACTCCCTGACTCAATCGGGAGTCCCATAAGGTTCATTGATGCCACCAACATCCACAATCTATCAATTGTCCTGCACACTTAGAGGAAATCCATCAATAACATATGTCAATACATATATATCAGTTAACATTAAATTAAAACCATCAAGATCATCATAAAAATACATAAGAGAAATATATAACCAAGTATTGTAACCAGATCACTTGCACACATGTGTCCTCAAAGAATAAGTCGATAACATGTGCTTGCAAGAGAGGGATGTTACATACACCCTCTCTTTTTTTAAACTTTGTCCTAAAGTTGTACAATATATATAAAATGCAGTAAAAAGTATTTGACAAGATCTATATGTTTGATCTATCAAAACAAGTAAGGAAACTATTGATGAATATCATATGTGTCCTCCTAGCTAGTTGTTTGACGTCATAGTTGTTGAATGCTAATTATACTCTAGCTATCTATGGAATATAATTGTCTGAATGGACCTTGACCTGATCAACTGTTCGACATTGTAGCCATTGAATGCGATGGCCCAAAATGTGGATTGGCTCTACCATGAATGCACCCTCATCTGACACCTGCAAGGAACTCATATCAATCACATGTGTAGGATCACTAACGTAATGTATCAAAACAGATACATGAAAAACATCATGCATATGCCTCAAAGAATCGGGAAAGGATAGTCGATAGGCCACATGTCCTTTCCTTTCCACTACCTCGAAAGGCCCCACAAACCTAGGAGAGATTTCAACACCTCTTCCGAACTTGATCGAACTCTTGTCTAGCTTCACCCACAAGAAAACTAGGTCGCTAACTTCATAACTGTGGTCAATGGGATGTGCATCAACATAAATCTTCTATCGATATTGTGCTTCTTTAATCCTTTGTCTTATCGATTATATTTGTTCTTCCATTTCATGGATCGCTTCTAGTCCTACCAGGACCCTATCCTCAAGTCGATCACATCTCAATGGTGTTTTATACGGTTTCTCATAAAGAAACTTAAATGGTTCCATATTAAGGGTAATTTGATAGTTGTTATTGTATGCAAACACTACTAGTGGCAAGAAATCCTCCCAACATTTTCGTTGATCTATTACATACATACATGAAATATATTCCAAAACTTGGTTCATTCTTTCTATCTGCCCATCTATCAAAGGGTGATATGTTGTACTAAAGTTCAGTTTTGTTCCCAAATCCTCTTGGAAACTAATCCAAAATTGTCATGTAAACATTGATCCTCGATCATATATGATCCTTCTTGGCACTCCATGTAACCTTACAATCTCATTGACAAAAACTATGCTTATTTATGACACCTGATACATCGTATGTATAGGGATAGAGTGTGCACTCTTCATCAAAGTGTCAACTACCATGAAAATTGAATCGTGTCTCCTTTCCGTCAGCGGAAATCCAACTATAAAGTCCATCAAAATGACCTCCCATTTTGATTCTAGAATAACATGTGGTTGTAATATTCTTGTCGGATGTCTATGTTAATCCTTCACTTGTTGACAATCTAGACATATTTCCATGTAACTAACTATGTTATATTTCATTCATTTTCATAAGAATAGAGGTTTAAGGTTTTCCCTCATTTCAATGACTCCCAAATGAGACATGTACACAGCGCGATGCGCTTCACTTAAGAGAAAATTTCTCAATTCATCGTTAGGCGGTACACAAATCCTATTATTATACTTCATTACTTTGTCATAATCCAATGTATAACCTTCAAATCTTGGTACCATCATGGTGTCTTGTCTGATATTATTCTTAACATTTTTGTACTAGTCATCGTCGATCTGTATAGCTAGAATAGTTTCTCAAAGATTCATCTAAAGAGGTATTACTTAGAATAAGCGTGGTATCCAGCTCAATGCATTGGCCACTCTATTTACCATACCCTTTATGTAAGTAATTTCAAAGTTGTATTCACTATGTAGTTCCAACCAACGCCTCTATCATGCATTCAAGTCAGTTTGCGTAAATATATGTTGTATTTCATAGTGATATATCTTTAGTTCGAATTTTTTTCCAATCAGATAGTGTCTCCAATCTCTCAAGGAATACACAATGGTAAATAGCTCCAAATCATACGTTGAATAGTTATTATAATGTTTTCTTAATTTGCTTGAGATGTAAGCGATCACTCGATTGTCTTGCATTAATAATCCGTCTAAACCTTCCTTGGATGCATCCATGCATACCCAGAATTCCTTGTACATTTCAGGGAATTTTAGTATCGGTACTATCGTTAACAACTCCTTGAGCCTTTGAAATACTTTTGCACATTTCTTGGTCCATTAAAACTTCTTTCTTTTCTTTTACAATTCTGTGATGGGATTTTCTATCTTCAAAGAACCTTTGACAAACCATTGATAATATCCTAGTAAACCCATAAACATGCATAATTATTGAACGTTTTTTGGTGCAAGCCATTCCATAATATCCTCTACCTTTGCAAGATCCACAACTATACCTTCACCAGATATAACGTACCCCGAGTAATCAATCTTTGATTGGTAAAAAGAGCATTTTGACAATTTCCCATATAATTTGTTTTCTCTCAAACATTGTAGTACCAAGCTTCAATGTTCATCATGTTCTTCTTTCGTCTGAGAATATATCAGTATGCCATCAATGAATACTTGAACAAACTTGTCCAAGTATTCACAGAACACCCCATTCATCAAAGTCATGAATACCCCCGGGGATTTTGTCAGTCAAAATGGTAAAAAGGTAAACTTGTAGTGTCCAAACCTCGTCTTGAATGCAGTCTTAGGAATATCTTCCTCTTTAGTTCGTAACTGGTGATATCTTGATCTCGAGACGATCTTTGAAAATATTGTCACTCCATTCGTTTGATCAAACAAACCATCTATTATAAACAATGGATATTGGTTATGGATCGTCGCCTTGTTCAATTGACAATAGTCAAATAAAAAGTCTCCATGAGCCATCCTTATTTCTGATGAAAATAATAGGTGCACCCCAAGGTGACACACTTGGACGTATAAGTCCCAAGTCCAACAAATCCTTCAATTTCATTTTCAACTCTTGTCGTTCAAGTGTTGACATCTAATAAGGCGTTCTTGCTATCGATTTAGTTTTAGGTTTCAATTCGATTGTAAACTCAAGCTCTCTTTTGAGCAACAAACCTGGTAACTCTTCTAGGAAAACGTCTGCAAACTCTCATACTACAACAAGGTATTCTAATCCTTCTGCCTCTCCCTTTTCATTTAACACCAAGATTTCATATAACTTGCATCCCTTGTGCATGCTCTTTTGCTAGTTGGAGCATGTTGTGAACACTCATTGGGTACAGACGCTCTGGCCTCATCTCTATCTAGTCGGTTAATCAGGGCCTTTGACATCCTCTGGAAGGATCTCATGAAACCAAACACATCCTCCACAACAACCTTCTCATGTCCAATGATTTTTTCTTCTCCCTTGGGATTAGACCTCTCTGGAGTGGATGCTATTGGAGGCGTCACACCTCTTCCCCTAGCACCATTTCGTCTACCTCCACAACATCCTCTAACCATGATTACCTATATGGATAATTTCAAATTTTAATTAGTGATAAGTTATTAATCAAGTGTTTAATACAGTGGAAGGCGTAATGATCCAAAGTCACAAGGTTGAACCCACTCTGATACCATATGTAACATCCACTCCATTATGAAAATGAATAGCGAAGTACAATATGTAACTAAATATCTTTTTTGCGTTAGGAAATTGAAATCGTCACAAAATAATTAATAGCATCGCAAGCGATAAATCAACATAACTAATAATGAAACATAATCAATGCATTAACAGAATTAATAGGAGCACATGCTCAACAAATTATCGTAATAAACAATGGCACAAATTAACACATAATGATCAACTTAATAAAAATACAAATAATTGATTAACCATGTCACTGAACATTAAAAGAACTACCCACCCAACCTATCCTGCATGGTTAGGACCTCTAGGACACATAATCAACGGTCAAGCCTAGGATTCATCTGATCAATTTTGACCACCTAAGGTCTCAGGGCTGGCAACTGCTTTGAGGAACAAAGAGGTATCTAATTCCCTTATCCATTCCTAGTATAACCATCAATCCCAGAATACCACATCTATAATTTAGAAACAAAACTCTTGCTCAAGAATCGAACAATTCAAAATAGTATGATCTATTTATCTATAACACCATTTTGGTATGAAAGACTAAATTAGGTGGATCACATAATTCAACTTGAAACATAACCATCATAAGTGAAATTTATAACCCATAATTGATTTGCATATAACAAGGACAATTCACAACCTATAAATCAAATCTTCCATCGCTAGTACTATAGTTTTACCATTACTCTACAATAAAAAGGAAATTCTATCGAAGTTATAATAAACTCAATTCTAGTGTGTCGACAATGTAGACTCAAACTATTTAAATGTACCAACTTAATATCAGATCTTAAAATTTTAATTAGTATAAACTAGAAATATCTCTTATATCCATTTATTTATTATATACAATAATTATAATAATGAAATGTTCCTTCTATAATTTAATCTTCTCACTATTTCTATGATAAACTAAATGAATATAAATAACTTCTTTGGAATATACTAATATATTTTATTCCATAGAAGAATATGATATCCCAACTTTAATATAAGAAAAGTAAAAGTAGGACAAGGTGATTCTCTTAATCCAAAAGCACGATGGGAGGAGTTATTACATGACTCACACTATGTATGATGTCAATAAACATAGCACCATGGTTATAAAATATTGTGTAATATATGCCCTTAATGTTTTGTTTATTGTTCTAAAAGGGTATATAGGTACACTAACAAGAGTGAATTCTCCCACAATTAAGAGTCATTAGGTAAGGAACTAAACAACCAATTCAGGATATCTAATCTCACGAAATCTCTCACACATAAGGTAACGTATTGTTAAGGAGCTATACTTGTTGGAATTTGGAATTTAGTGATGACGCAAGGGAAAAGTATTTCTTGTGAAGACATGGTATCATGGTTTTATAAAGATGATGTTTTTCCAAAAAGTTTATGAAACTGTTTAATCCCAACTTTACTCCCATAACACTAGACTATCGATCCAAGCATAGGCCACGGTCATAAATTTCGAACTTTTTTCTGGTTGATTGTCAGGAATTCCTTGCTATTCAAAATATTACTTGATTTCCAGGATCAGTTTTTTGGGTATTAATAAGGTAGTCACGGATTCAACTCACACAAAAATGAAATGAAAACAAGATTTGAAAGAGTTAGATAAAGTGAACTCAAATTCCCAACACCGAGGCAACGATTAGATGGGTCGTTGCGTTCAACGTATTCTAAACACGTACAGTCAGTATACCTTCAACGAATGTCTACGGAATTAGAAGCTAGGTTTCAACCCTGCACTAAAGGAGATGGTGGGGTAGCTGTGATATAGTCCAGTGGTTCAATCGAGTTAAATTTTGGTTCAGAACTGAAGAGAGGGTCCCCTCGAAGCCCAAACTTATTCCAGGATGGGTACAATTGTGGAGTGCGAGAAGCTTTAGGATCAACGTCTCGCTCCACGGTTCAAGAAGAAGAAGCAGAGATAGAATCGCTCAGAGAATAAAGCTCACTGTTAGCCCCTAACTCTAAGACAGTAATAGAATACATATCTCCTTCAACAAAAAGTTTGAGAAATTCTAGACGCTCAAGGGAATACTTACATACAGCTGTATATAGAGAATAAGAGATAGAGATTAACTAAAAAAGAAATTCAGACCATCTTCACGAAGCACGTTAGAAACTTTGCTTTGTCGACAATCATCTCATGGAAATCTATTACAGTCTAACAATTGCAAGTGAGGGTCTCCTTGCATAATTTACTGGACATCGTGGTTTCCAACTCCCTCAAAAATTGTCAAAATTGCCAGAATAGAAGTTCTCTAATCTATTCTACCCTTAAGGGCAGGTCAAACATGCAGGAATGAAATATATCCTTTGTCAGATACCTAAGTTTCCCAGCTAAAGACACAGAAATAAGTTCAAAGTTTCCAGGCATATAATCAACGAAATTAATCCAGATTCTTCAAAGGAAAGTTTATTAATGGGATTCCAATTGTGAAATAGTAAAGATATCAGGCGCCCTTCTGGGGTTGCGAATTTTCCAGGCGACTTGGGAAACATACTGGTCAAAGTCCCATACTTACCATGAAGGGCCCATCCAAGGATCAAATTTCTGTGAAGTGGATTGGCCTCAGTTTTTAGATGACCAACAAATCAGATTAATACCAAGTGATTTCTACTTGGGGAGGATATCATCGCCCCAATAATGGAGTGTCGTCAAATGCCTGCCCTCCTAGTCTGGATTGGAAGGGGAAGAAATGTAGATTTTTTGTTAAGCTTACAGTTTCTCTTGTAAATAAAGGATTTCGTTTTCCTGCATAAGAAAAGAAAGAGAGAAAGAAACAATTGAACACCATTTTTTTTTGGGGAAAGTAAAAGAATATTAAAGAGACATGAATATATATAGAATGCATTCGCTCGCAACATAAACTAATAAATTAAGTTAAAATCCTGATCTGCATCTTATTGGCAACGACCAGTAAACTTTGGATTCAGAATTTAAATAGTTTCTAGCAGTCATTAACCATTCTAGAAAATTTAAGGGACAACAAGGACCAAAATTCAATTTTTTAATCTCCCAAAACCATAGAATGCATTCGCTCGCAACATAAACTAATAAATTAAGTTAAAATCCTGATCTGCATCTTATTGGCAACGACAAGTAAACTTTGGATTCAGAATTTATATAGTTTCTAGCAGTGATTAACCATTCTAGAAAATTTAAGGGACAACAAGGACCAAAATTCAATTTTTTAATCTCCCAAAACCATCAAAGCTTTCGAGTTCGATTTTAGATTTACTATCATAGTTTATGGAAAAATTATAAACGTTGTTACTCAATATAAATCTTAATACAATTTCAATTCGCAAATAATTGCAAATAATAATAACGTGTAACTGACGATGACGAAATTGAATATGTTCTTCAACAATGGCGTTCCTTCCTTCCTCCACTCACTAATCATCGAGACTTCATCGGTACCTCTCAACCAATTCTAGGGGTACTCTTCTTCCCCCTTAGCCGCCCGAGTCACAAAGGGGTTGTGCACACAAAATCAGGATCCTTTAGCACCAAGTTTTCTTCCCAAGGTAGAGGTGTCACTCTCTCTCAATCTAGCTCTCACAAGTAAAACCAATGAAAAATAATTCGACAACATAAATTTATCAATAACCCTTCGTCATCCCTTTTCCCTCAAGACCATTTTATTTATACTATTTTCCTTAATGACACATCCCCACTTGCACAATTAATTAACTTTTTAATTAAATAAATTAGAATTATTTGTTGGATTAATGAGAGGGGGAGGCAGTGAATCAATAATAGAGCAATAATCATTTTTAACCACAAAATACAAGTGTCATATCAATGTACCATTATCATCCACTAGTTGCAGAGTAAATAGACAATGAACAAATGAGAAATCATACACATAGATACTGCACTAGTGTTTTTACATGGAAACCCAAGTGGAAGACAACCACATTATTTAATAATTTCATTTATTGGAAGCACAAACATACTTTCTTTTCCATCTCCAACTAGAAGGAGGCTCCAACTAAAAGGAAGCTCCAACTCCCCAATTCTCTGGTTACAACCACAATGAGGCTAGAACCTGCTAGTTTCTTAGGCTACAACTTGAAGGAAGCTCCAACTCCCTAGTTCTCTGGCTACAACCAAAGGGACGCTACAACCCCCTATGATCTCCGAATACAATTGGAAGGTGGCTACAACCACCTATTCTTTCCTCGTCCAACTGCCCTAATGTAAAAATAGAATGATGGAACCACTCTCACCCTATCATTGTGAGATATACCATTGTAACAACTTGTACCACTAACATGCATCCAACCAACCTGTACCAAACAACATGTAATTAAATTGTACCATAAACAAGTGCATCAACCATGAACCAACCTGTACCTCAACCTATACCATCAATGAGTGCATCAACCATGCACCAAATATGTACCATTTATGCATCAAATACACATAAACTATGAATCATCAAGATGTACCAACATCAGAAACTATACACCTCATGTATGTGCCAAGTCATCAACTACTTGTCTCAACCATGTACCCAACATGTACCTCAACCAAAATCCCTCATAAATTTCATCATCCAAATCTGATTTGTAACTCTGTAATAGACCTGATGCATATTATCACATACCCACAAACCTTCCTTGAATTTAACAACAAGAGACTAGCATTTTCATCAAACTTTACTTTAGTTTCACATGACTAATTTTGGATTAGTCAACAACCCTAACTTGGAATAATCGTATCTATGTACCTGTAATGAATAAAGATCTTAAAATAGTACACAATGTTCTTCAGTGTGTTTTATGCAATTCCTCCAGGTTTCACTACTTGGAACCTCTTAAAAAAGAAGCTATAGCAATAATGGCATACCTTGTTGAATTATGGCTTATTATAGAGAGCAAACTTGTACAGAATGTCATGCGCAGAATATTTGTTTTATGGATATGAAAATGGTACAAATAATACTAAATATTGTACTCTAACCAATACATTTGGTCATACTGATTTTGGATTTGTTATGAATAAGTTATGACGTTTTTACATGAAACACCAACTTTAGACTCATTTTAGGACTAGCTATAAACCCTATTTTCCACAGAGTGTAAATCCAAAAATACAACCACCCACAAGATGAAATTATTATCATAGCTACTTGGATATGTTTTCTCAATGACCTCCATATTTCGTGGCCTGAATCATTCTAGAAAACAATTTATTACAAAAATTATGAGATGACCTGTAAATAACATACCTTAGAAAGCATCATCAAAAGAATTTATCCTCCCTTGAATTTTGGCCTTCTTTACTTCACCTTCCCTCTGAAATTTGGATTAGATATCCTTTGGTTACCTCAGTCACTTGTAGGTATTCAATATTCTCAAGTGTTTTTAAAATGAGAGAGCCTTGCCTCTTATTTATACGTTCATATAGCTTCCTCAAAGGTTTACCTTTTAGCAATCTTAATGTACTTTCCTTATTTTAGCATTAACC
>JZKD02S0344514.1:0-13651 GCA_000966675.3 Picea glauca
CCGCGAACTCCCGAAGAGCGATTCCCCGATTTTCCGATAGGGAGATCGCCGAGAAGGAGAGTTGTGGGTGGAGAGCACTCCCGAGAGGGGTGGAAGAGTACTTGGACTCTTCGGGCCCGTGTGTCAAGAAGGTCCTGGTGGGAGCAGCTTGCTCGGTGAGGGGCAGGTGGCGTCACCAACTTATCTTTCCAACTTACATAGCCTATTAACCCACCTAACCAACAACCTAAAATACTAACTTAACCCATCAAACCTACCTAACCTATCTTACCTACCTAAAATACCCCACTAAACTAACCTTCCTAACCCATATAGTTCACTAACCTACCCAACCCACCTATCCTCTAATGTACCCCACTAACCTACTTAACTGTCTAATCCACTAACCCACCTAACCTACTAACTTATTATCCCACTAGCTCACATAACCTATACTAACCTACTAACCTAACTAACACATGTAGCTCATGCATAAACCTTGTAAGTTAAACCAAACACTACTAATATGCTGAGGAGGACTCCCTAAGGTTCCCATGAGATGATATAAGGATGATATAGAGACACTACTAAGATACCCCTTAGATGTCATCGTGACCAAAAGAGATGATAATGTGATATTATATAGAAATGCATGAATATATCATTGAGATGGTAGAATGATGCTACAAAATGCTACTAAGACATCAGATAGACACTCAAATATGAAGATGTGACGTTAGGACACTATAGAAATGGAAAAAATGGCTTCTCTCTGAGAAGGATAGAAATGTTGGATGCAAAATAACCGTCTTGTGGTAGTGGAAGTGACATCCAACTTTCGACCACGTTAACAAAGACCCCGTGATTTTTTGATACTTACATATGAGGACTCCATGTCATTGAATACATGTTAGGTTCAACTATTATTGATGTGAATGTCAACAATTGAGTGATTGATGGTTCAAAGAACAATGGAAGTTAGAATAGTAGAGGCAATTCGAATTCCCTATAATTTGTTCAAATGTAAATTTGGACCAATGAGGAAAAAACAAAGGAAGTGGCTTAGGATAGTTCAATGTTTAATAGTGGAAGTTTTGCAATTGAAGAAGTTCCATCTCTTTAATTTAATGTGAATAATAGTCGGTAAACAAGCATGGTTAACCATTTGAAGAGGAAATTTGGGTAGAGAGACAAAGACCTCTCCAAATTTAGCATTGCAAGTTTGTAATAAGGCCCAATAGATTTGGCCATTTGAGTTTCAATAAACATTGCTTCAAATTTCTTTCTCGTTTTCTGCAATTTTGTTCATGTTGGTCGTTTTTGTTGTGTACTTTGATTCTTAGACCTTAAACACTTTATCATGATTGTACCTTTAAATAATTGGGTTAACATAAAAAAAAAAATCATTGTTTCTTTTAGATTTCTTTCCAATCCATTATAATTATAGCTAATGTAGTTACCATGGATTCCAAAAACCTTGCAACCACCAATTGTATTAAGTGGATACATTGTTCTCCATAGCAAATCTAAATTGTTAGATTTGTGATACAACGTGAACCTGGTCGTCGGGTTATAAGCTAAATCTACCTACATAAAAGAGTGAGACGTTGAATCCATAACAACATCACAATGCTCAACAAGAAAGTTGGATATCTAAATTGATACATCATATTGCAATTGCATTACATTCATTTTTAACACTACCTCTAAGAGTATCTTCTTTGTTGACCACCATCCTTTAAGCTTATCATGTATAACAAAAATAAAAGAAACACACAATTTCAATCAAACTTAATATAATATAAATCGCTACCTATAACACATGTAGAATGTTTGGTATAAAACTTACAACTTATATTTACATTTTTTATTTTAGTTAATTATTGAAAAAAATCTCATTACAATTTCTTTGCATACTACACATCATCATTTAAATATAATTCTTATCCATAAAACCCCAAAAATTTTACCATTTCTTTGCATACTACACATCATAATTTAAATATAACTCTTATCCATAAAACCCCAAGAATTTTACCATTCCTCCTCATCCATGTTAACAAAAGGTCATCACATTCCATGATTTAACCCAAAAATTTACCATTCCTCCTCGTTCACGTTAACAAAAAGTCATCACATTCCATGATTTAACCTTTTAGTTTTGAGCATCAACGTGTATTTTATAATTTTTTCTTAACATGTTTACTTGTCAAAACATAAACTTCGATAATTATGGAGTTAATTATGAATTGCAAATATACTATTTTATAGGTTGCTCAAACTTCGATAATTATGGAGTTAATTATGAATTGCAAATATACTATTTTATAGGTTGCTCTACTTGTTAGACATTCTTACTCTTTATATATAAAAAAATAAAAATGGGTAGAACTATTCCAAAACAAATGAATTGTATTCTACCATGGTAATATAAACCTACTTCATGTTGTTGGAAAAATGGGATGGCAAAGAAACTAAACACACAAAGATCCCTAAAATCCCTTTGTGGATGAGCTTCCTTTATATGTTTATCATAATTATTGTTAATCGAAACCCGAATCTTGGTAGAACACAAGGCTCTATATTTCTTGTTCAGGAGGACACGTGTATCTTCAAGAACTAAATTTGTTTTCAGATTGTAAAACGCGGAAATAACTTAACGGCAAATAACTGTCACTATCCGTATTTATTTTTTGCCATATGATTCCGTCCGGGTTTGACACCGGCCAGCGGAAGGGTAAACCGTGGCGCTCATTTACAGCTTGGTACGTTCACGAAGTCCCCGATACAGAAGGCCCGTAGGCCTCTCGTCCTGTAAATTTCTAGGCAAAGCTTCCAGTAATTCCTACTGAGCTCGAAAGATAACGCGATTTGCAGCCATTTGATTCTAAATTTAAGGGATTTTGAGTTGTAGCAAAGGAGACTTCAGGGCATTTCGATAGAAGAAATTATTTTGTTGAAAGATTGAACATATTTGATCCTAACGCTTGCTTGAACACATTTTACGGAAAGTTGCACGGTTTAGTGTATTTTCACGGCCATTTTGTGAATCTTTATTGTTGCGTGTGCAAAGAAACACCAGCATTTCCCGTTCGAAGACAAATTTTCGTTCCACGCGGTAAAACTTGCTTTCTTTAATCATCTGCGTTAATCTTTATGGAAAGATTTGCTTAAGTTTTGATAAGATGTGTAGTTTTTGATGTTCTGAGACGAACTTAAGGGCGAAAGGCAAATTGACCGAAGCTATCTTGGTAAGATGGTGATACTTAGTGTTAAATGCAAACGTTGTACTGAAAATCTGAACGTATAACGGTATATTTGTCTGATCTGTTTGGATTTTAGCAATCTTTCAAGAATATTTACAGTCATCTTTAGGGACAGTGATCCTTTAGTCTATATTCTGATTCTTTACAGGAATCTCAGTGATTTGCAACGAATTTTTTCCATTCATCTCTAAAATACAAGGGCTACCTCCGTTTAAAGTGATCACTTCAGCCCTAGTTTCTATCCGAAGTGTGCAGGCCTCTTTGGATGTAAAATGTCCAGATGCTCGCTAGTCTTATCGTTAGAGTATAAAAGACCAGCGTTTCGCTTAACAAGAAATCTTCAAAGAAACAGGCATAGCGAGTTTTGAAAATATTTGTTAAAGATGAAGGCGGAACAGAATGGCGGTGGCAATAATAATAATAATATTAGGGAAGTTTTGAGGAAAGGGCCATGGATGCCGGAGGAAGATGAGATTCTGATACAGTATGTGCGGCAGTATGGTGCGAGAGATTGGAACTCTATTGGAGCGAAAGGATTGCTGCCGCGTACTGGAAAGTCATGCCGTTTGCGATGGGTTAATAAGCTCAAACCTGACCTCAAAAGGTATGTCTATCTTCNTAACTTAACCCATCAAACCTACCTAACCTATCTTACCTACCTAAAATACCCCACTAAACTAACCTTCCTAACCCATATAGTTCACTAACCTACCCAACCCACCTATCCTCTAATGTACCCCACTAACCTACTTAACTGTCTAATCCACTAACCCACCTAACCTACTAACTTATTATCCCACTAGCTCACATAACCTATACTAACCTACTAACCTAACTAACACATGTAGCTCATGCATAAACCTTGTAAGTTAAACCAAACACTACTAATATGCTGAGGAGGACTCCCTAAGGTTCCCATGAGATGATATAAGGATGATATAGAGACACTACTAAGATACCCCTTAGATGTCATCGTGACCAAAAGAGATGATAATGTGATATTATATAGAAATGCATGAATATATCATTGAGATGGTAGAATGATGCTACAAAATGCTACTAAGACATCAGATAGACACTCAAATATGAAGATGTGACGTTAGGACACTATAGAAATGGAAAAAATGGCTTCTCTCTGAGAAGGATAGAAATGTTGGATGCAAAATAACCGTCTTGTGGTAGTGGAAGTGACATCCAACTTTCGACCACGTTAACAAAGACCCCGTGATTTTTTGATACTTACATATGAGGACTCCATGTCATTGAATACATGTTAGGTTCAACTATTATTGATGTGAATGTCAACAATTGAGTGATTGATGGTTCAAAGAACAATGGAAGTTAGAATAGTAGAGGCAATTCGAATTCCCTATAATTTGTTCAAATGTAAATTTGGACCAATGAGGAAAAAACAAAGGAAGTGGCTTAGGATAGTTCAATGTTTAATAGTGGAAGTTTTGCAATTGAAGAAGTTCCATCTCTTTAATTTAATGTGAATAATAGTCGGTAAACAAGCATGGTTAACCATTTGAAGAGGAAATTTGGGTAGAGAGACAAAGACCTCTCCAAATTTAGCATTGCAAGTTTGTAATAAGGCCCAATAGATTTGGCCATTTGAGTTTCAATAAACATTGCTTCACATTTCTTTCTCGTTTTCTGCGATTTTGTTCATGTTGGTCGTTTTTGTTGTGTACTTTGATTCATAGACCTTAGACACTTTACCATGATTGTACCTTTAAATAATTAGGTTAACATAAAAAAAAATCATTGTTTCTTTTAGATTTCTTTCAAATCCATTATAATTATAGTCAATGTAGTTACCATGGATTCCAAAAACCTTGCAACCACCAATTGTATTAAGTGGATACATTGTTCTCCATAGAAAATCTAAATTGTTAGATTTATGATACAACGTGAACCTGATCGTCAAGTTATAAGCTAAATCTACCTACATAAAAGAGTGAGACGTTGAATCCATAACAACATCACAATGCTCAACAAGAAAGTTGGATATCTAAATTAATACATCATATTGCAATTGCATTACATTCATTTTTAACACTACCTCTAAGAGTATCTTCTTTGTTGACCACCATCCTTTAAGCTTATCATGTATAACAAAAATAAAAAAAACACACAATTTCAATCAAACTTAATATAATATAAATCGCTACCTATAACACATATAGAATGTTTGGTATAAAACTTACAACTTATATTTACACTTTTTATTTTAATTAATTATTGAAAAAAATCTTATTACAATTTCTTTGCATACTACACATCATCATTTAAATATAATTCTTATCCATGAAACCCAAGAATTTTACCATTTCTTTGCACACTACACATCATAATTTACATATAATTCTTATCCATAAAACTCCAAGAATTTTACCATTCCTCCTCATCCATGTTAACAGGTCATCACATTCCATGATTTAACCCAAAATTTTACCATTCCTCCTAGTCCACGTTAACAAAAAGTCATCACATTCCATGATTTAACCTTTTAGTTTTGAGCATCAACGTGTATTTTATAATTTTTTCTTAACATGTTTACTTGTCAAAACATAAACTTCGATAACTATGGAGTTAATTATGAATTGCAAATATACTATTTTATAGGTTGCTCAAACTTCGATAATTATGGAGTTAATTATGAATTGCAAATATAGGTTGCTGTACTTGTTAGACATTCTTACTCTTTATATATAAAAAAATAAAAATGGGTAGAACTATTCCAAAACAAATGAATTGTATTCTACCATGGGAATATAAACCTACTTCATGTTGTTGGGAAAATGGGATGGCAAAGAAACTAAACACACAAAGATCCCTAAAATCCCTTTGTGGATGAGCTTCCTTTATATGTTTATCATAATTATTGTTAATCGAAAGCCGAATCTTGGTAGAACACAAGGCTCTATATTTCTTGTTCAGGAGGACACGTGTATCTTCAAGAACTAAATTTGTTTTCAGATTGTAAAACGCGGAAATAACTTAACGGCAAATAACTGTCACTATCCGTATTTATTTTTTGCCATATGATTCCGTCCGGGTTTGACACCGGCCAGCGGAAGGGTAAACCGTGGCGCTCATTTACAGCTTGGTACGTTCACGAAGTCCCCGATACAGAAGGCCCGTAGGCCTCTCGTCCTGTAAATTTCTAGGCAAAGCTTCCAGTAATTCCTACTGAGCTCGAAAGATAACGCGATTTGCAGCCATTTGATTCTAAATTTAAGGGATTTTGAGTTGTAGCAAAGGAGACTTCAGGGCATTTCGATAGAAGAAATTATTTTGTTGAAAGATTGAACATATTTGATCCTAACGCTTGCTTGAACACATTTTACGGAAAGTTGCACGGTTTAGTGTATTTTCACGGCCATTTTGTGAATCTTTATTGTTGCGTGTGCAAAGAAACACCAGCATTTCCCGTTCGAAGACAAATTTTCGTTCCACGCGGTAAAACTTGCTTTCTTTAATCATCTGCGTTAATCTTTATGGAAAGATTTGCTTAAGTTTTGATAAGATGTGTAGTTTTTGATGTTCTGAGACGAACTTAAGGGCGAAAGGCAAATTGACCGAAGCTATCTTGGTAAGATGGTGATACTTAGTGTTAAATGCAAACGTTGTACTGAAAATCTGAACGTATAACGGTATATTTGTCTGATCTGTTTGGATTTTAGCAATCTTTCAAGAATATTTACAGTCATCTTTAGGGACAGTGATCCTTTAGTCTATATTCTGATTCTTTACAGGAATCTCAGTGATTTGCAACGAATTTTTTCCATTCATCTCTAAAATACAAGGGCTACCTCCGTTTAAAGTGATCACTTCAGCCCTAGTTTCTATCCGAAGTGTGCAGGCCTCTTTGGATGTAAAATGTCCAGATGCTCGCTAGTCTTATCGTTAGAGTATAAAAGACCAGCGTTTCGCTTAACAAGAAATCTTCAAAGAAACAGGCATAGCGAGTTTTGAAAATATTTGTTAAAGATGAAGGCGGAACAGAATGGCGGTGGCAATAATAATAATAATATTAGGGAAGTTTTGAGGAAAGGGCCATGGATGCCGGAGGAAGATGAGATTCTGATACAGTATGTGCGGCAGTATGGTGCGAGAGATTGGAACTCTATTGGAGCGAAAGGATTGCTGCCGCGTACTGGAAAGTCATGCCGTTTGCGATGGGTTAATAAGCTCAAACCTGACCTCAAAAGGTATGTCTATCTTCATACTTAGCTCCTCATTCTTGGAAATATTTTTGGATATCATTGTTTTGTTTCAAAGTTTAGCGGTTTCCTTTGGCAGACCATGTTAATTAAGGTTTTCATTTTCACTTAAAGTTTAAAGTTTGTTTGTTATGAAACGTGCTTATGATAAATCCACATACCTGTCGTTGAAAGAAAATTTCTGAACTCACCACCATTTTCAAATTTATTGGCGTGAACTTTCATATTTCATTGAAAATATATTTTATTGCTTAAATATTTTATGCTATAGTATCGTGCTCATGCTATGTTGTGTTTAATTTTGAATTTTTTTTAGTCAGCATGCTATGTTGTGTTTAATGGTTAAAAACATGTGTTTCAGAGGGCGTAGCGTAAGCATGCTATGTTGTGTTTAATGGTTAAAAACATGTGTTTCAGAGGGCGTAGCGTAGACTTTACCAGTCAAATCACTGGGTGGAGGGAGTCCCTTGTCCCACAAACAAGGAGGTCTCATACACCAATTTGGTGTAGGGAGTCCCTTGTCCCACAAACAAGGAGGTCTCATACACCAATTTGGTGTGCTGGCTTAATCGTGACCTTAAAAATAGATTATTATTATTATTATTATTATTATTAATGAAGGGAAACAAATAAACTACTTTTATTTTAAATTTTTTTTAGTCATTAAAAATAATGAAGAAAACAAATGAACTACTTTTATTTTAAATTTTTTTAATCCAAACAAATGAACTACTTTTATTTTAAATTTTTTTAATCTAAACAAATGAACTACTTTTATTTTGAATTTTTTTAAAATGAACTACTTTTGCTATGTTTCTTCCGTATTAAGTGAGCTATTTTCTTAAAATTTGGTCTTTAAACTTGTCGTCCATTTCTTTTCTTCACTGTTTAACTTTATATCTCATGCTATGTTGCTTTCTATTTTGAAATTTTTTTTAGATGTTTAAGTAATGCAGTGAAACAAATAATTTATTATTATTCTTTAGGTTAGAATTGTTATTTTTCTGGTATCTTGTTGCATTTCTTCATGGTACACTATTTTAATTTATATTTCATGCTATGTTGTTTTCTATTTTGAATTTTTTTTAAGATGTTTAAGTAATGCATAGAAACAAATAAACTACTATTTTTTTAAGATGTTTAAGTAATGCATAGAAACAAATAAACTACTATTATTCTTTAGGTTAAAATTGTTATTTTTCCAGTATCTTGTTGCATTTCTTTATGGTATACTATTTAAATTTATATCTCATGCTATGTTGTTTTTTATTTTGAATTTTTTTGAATTTTTTAAAGATGTTTAAGTAATGCATGGAAACAAATCAATTACTATTATTCTTTTGGTTAGAATTGTTATTTTTTCCGTATCTTGTTGCAGCTTAGTCTTCAGCTTAGTCTTTAAACTTGGTTTTCATTTCTTCATAGTACACTATTTAACATTATATGTTTCAAGTTAAGGGGAAAAAACACATCTTCTAATTACACCATCCATCATCCTTTCCAATTGCCTTTTTCACCATTTTGTTTGCCCCCCCAACCTTTTACTCTCCATGATACATAATTTAACTTGATGGGGAATCTACACAAAAGGTGCAATTTCTCCATTCCAATCCATCCTTCCAATATTTGTGGTTCCTCAACTCTTATTATAGATGTAACAACACAACAAATGGACAACAAATGGGCATTCAATTTAGGGTTGGGATTGTATTCTTCAATTTAGGGTTGGGGGGCAATCACTTTAGGGTTGGAATTGTATTGTTCAATTTAGGGTTGAGATTGTATTGTTCCTTGGGTCGAGTAATCATTTCTCAATCAATTTAGGGTTGAGATTGTATTGTTCTTTGGGTTGAGTTATCAATTTTTAGTTCATATCATATGCCTCTTCATCCAACTTGAAAAGGATCTTTTTTAAAATTTAAAAAGAGATATTCAGTATATCTTAAAATTTCCCTCATCCACCCTCCGATCTTAATTATCACAACATAGTACTAGAAGATCGGAAATAATATGTGATCTTAATTATAATAGTATGCAATCTTAATTATCACAACATAGTACTAGAAGATCGGAAATAATATGTGATCTTAATTATAATAGTATACAATCTTAATTATCATAAATAATGTGTGATCTTAATTATAATAGTATGCAATATTAATTATCATAGCATAGTAGGAGATTATGATCCATATTCCTCTGCATTAAATTTTATCCCTTGTCTATATAAATTATGCTTACTAAATATCAAGTTTCTTGAAATATGTGGGTATAATAATTATGTTTGATAAATATCAAATATAAGTTCTTGAAATATGTGTTTATAATTTAGTATAATTTTTGTATACTTTTTAAGTCGTGTAATGAATGTTTATTATATTATTAATTTTTTATCAACTTTTTGGAAGAAAACCTCACCATAAAAATAAAGATGTAAAAACCTCAATCAATAATTTAATTGTAAATCATTGTTTTGAGTAGGTTCAACTTATAAGGGATTTACATACAATAAATTTATGTGATGATCATAGTCACATGAAATAAGATTACACATGGTTAATGAAATTTGACTATTTCATTTTGGCATAACAGTGGGTGCAAATTTTCACTAGAGGAAGAAAAGATGGTCATGGAAATGCAAGAAAAGTTGGGCAATAAATGGGCCAAAATTGCATCATATTTACCGGGTCGAACAGATAATGATGTGAAAAACTTTTGGAGTACTCGACAAAAAAGAATGATGCGTGCTTTACAGAGTCCCAAAGTTCATTCAATAATTACAGAGAATGTTGCTTTCACAGATTTCTCAAATTTTCAACATGAGGTAACCTTAATACTTTTCTTTTTTCCAATTTTAATAGTATGGAATATTTTTACATATTATTATGTGGATTCTTATGTTTTTTAATCTTAATGTATACATATGCTAATTTTTATCTACATGAACTAGATGGAAAATTTTGATTTCTGCTTGGATATTATGACAATGTTGTTTTCCTAAATATAATGTAATGTAATATGGTTGTAGTAACGAGATTATTTTGGTTTCTTTTAACAATATTTATTATATTTATGATACTATGAGAATGTCATTTTCATAATTATAATATAATATAATATGGTTGTTGGAACTATAAGGTCATTTTGATTTCTTCTAACAATCATAATGAGAGTCTATTTATTATGTTTATTCATACATATTTGATCATTATTCTTAATATTGGTGTATGCAAGCTTGTGCATCAAGCTTTGGGTTTGGATTCAATTATCTTTATTATTAGTTTCAATCTATGGGGCACGCAAGTGTTTGTGCTATTAAATTTACATTTCAGATGTAGGGATTGAGGCTACCTATAGAGTTTATTTATCAATAATTTGTTTTATTGAGAGTAAGTTTAATTAGATTAAATTTTCTTTTTAATTGACATATAAATTTAATTTGATGACGTGTACTCATTTTTTAGAAAAGAACATATCGTATAAATACGTGTAAGGCAAAGTTCCACTTTGATCTAGTTATTTTTTCAAAATTTTAACAAATTGGATTGTTTTAAAATGGGTCAAAACCCCAAAAACAAAGTTTAACCCTAAATATGTACAAGGTAAAGTTCCATTTTGATCTATTTTTTTTTTTTAAATTGAATTGTTTTAAAATAGGTCAAAACCCCAAAGACAAAGTTCAACCATAAAAACAATGTTACATGGTAGAACTTTTCATCATTTAAGTGAAATTATATTTATCTTATATATTTGTTAATTTGCTTATTTATCATTAGAAATTCATCGCCTCTCATTCCATATTATAACTTTGTAAGAAAGCTTTACATGTTATTGAGCAGCAATGTCTATTTACTTATCGATTCGTAAGTTTATAAATCACTCACAAAAGCATTAAAATTTCTCAATGGTGATGAACTTTGAACATCCAAAACATTTATGTGTCTGTATATTAATTTATATGATTAACTTTGAACATCCAAAACATTTATGTCTATGTATATTAATTTATATGAAGTATTTAAAGTGTAAACTCACACACAAGTAGGTAATTCCCCACCTCGTTGGGAAGTTCGGACGAGATGGTCAATTAATTTATGTGTATGTATGTCAAGTGTAAACTCACACGAGTAGGTAAAATTTCGGACGAGATGGTCAATTAAATTTGCGTGATTGTTTTTTTTTAATCTTTTCAACGAGTGAACTTGCAGGATTATTACTTGAACGGAGAGTCAATGTGTCCTCTAAGCGAATCATCCATCCACTTTTAGGGATGATCCTTTTTCCTTCAATGTTGGTTAAAGCTGAAAAAAATTGTATTAATTATTACATCGTCTTGCTAACTTCTCTCGGTCTTAGTATGCTGGTATGACCTGTCGTTAACTTGTACGGTATCTGTGTACGTTGTTTTTCATAATTTTTATCAGGTTAACATATATTGTTTCTTTTGTACCTCAGATGAAATCCTCAGCTCAGTCATTGATGATGCAAGGCAATGCATTTGAAACTCCATTCTGCACATATGCAGAGGAAGCGGCAGATCTGTCCAAAGATCCATCAATGGAGTTTCGAAAAGTACGACAAAAAACAATGCATTTTTCAAACGAAGTAGAAAATTCTTTAATGGTAAAATTGCAGGATCTAGTCGCAAGTGATTCAGCTTTACTTATGGAACAACCACAACCTAGAGTAGTTTATGATTCTAGTGAAGGTTCAACAGTGTCATCTACATTGAATAATGATGTTGGCAATAACTACAGAAGCTGGAGACCTCACGCCAAGCATACTAGACAAGGAACTTCCATTAAAAGAGAAATGTCGACAAGTAATTTGGAGTTTAATCAGTTAGAAAATCACGGTGCTGTAATGGAGGATCAAATTCAAATTTCTTCCACACATGACAACGTATGTGACTTTGAGGTAGACTTATACATTGATGCTAAAGATAGTAGCATTCTAGATTTTCTCTTGCAACCAGAGGAGGATGTAACATCATCTACCCAAGATAGCTCAACGATTTCTACAAATGATGACCAACAACCCCAGAATCAGAATGATAATATTACAGATAAAAACCAATGGGAGAAAATGCAACTTCGTCCGGGAAACATTCAAACTTCAGATAGTGCCATTAAAGAAGAGGTTGAATCTTACACTCCTACTAGCATTTTGCAGACGGGTTTTCCCACTGATGTTTTTGAAGCTTTGGAGCCCCTTTCTCCAACAACTTCTATTTGGTGGGATTCTGAGTGGGCTTTATAGCCTTTTTGCTTATATTTTTTTGTTTAATTTAAATTTAGTTTATTAGATGATTAATCATTCTGGTCAAATGTATATAACCGTTTACATCCTCTGCTTAAGGATGAGAAACATAAGAGATTATGAGTTAGAGAGAACAAAACAAAAGAAGAAAACATGATTGTTTTGATTAGGGCTGGTTTTCGTTTCAATGGAAAAAAAACTTGTTTTTGGTTGAAATTACAACGGTCGTGCCACATGCTTATTCGACCTTCGATTTTATATAGGGTCATATATATATATATATATATATATATATGTATATATATCTTTTAATATTGTTTAATGAAAAACTTTATTGAATACCGTGGCAATATAAGATTATAAACTATGCTTAACTTCGTTAAATTATTCCGTACGTGTACTTGAATATTATTATATTGCTAGGAAGAGTTTAGGACTTCACATATACATGATTATATGTTAAATTTATCATGTAAATCCAAGTGAGAGTGATTTCATTCATATATTAGAAGACTTTATTTATTTATTAATAACATTTTAATTTTTAAAAATAATTTCCGCTTATGATTTAAATTCCCTTAAGAATGTAAAACCACTGGACATCTCTCTTTTCATTCATTCATAATGTAAAACCACTGGACATCTCTCTTTTCATTCATTCATATTTAATGAATTTTTAAGCATGCTCTTACTCTACATTAATTCATGTGTCTTTGTAGCATGGTTTATATGGATTATAATTCAATTACCGTATGAAATATTGTAGTATAGTTTCACCTCTCTAATAATTCATATTTAATGTCAATGCCATGTATAGCATTGTTTATAGGGGTTAGAATTCAAGATCTTATAATAAATTTAAGCTTTTTAATAGCACATCATGTAATATCTTTTGGATGAGAAATCCCTATGTATGCG
>JZKD02S0344536.1:0-12279 GCA_000966675.3 Picea glauca
GCACGGGTTCAAATACAAAAGCTGAGCTCCTGGGCCTTTGGACCACGCTCACCCTCGCCGCTATATGGTCTATCGATGACCTACATGTCCAGGGAGATTCGAGAGTGATTATTGACTGGATCACAAACAAGTGCAAGCTCAATTCCATCCATTTAGAAGGTTGGATGCAACAATCGAGAGATCTATTACAACGCTTCTCCAATATCAATTTTCAGCATGTTTCTCGCACTTTTAATAGGATAGATGATGCACTTTCCAAGCGGGCCCTATCTGCAGTGGTTGGGAGACTCTCGATCTATCACTGTGATAGAGGGATCGAGAGCCCCATCACCTCGATAAATATTTTTGAATGAAGCTGCTTGGGCAGGTTCTGATCTGGAGATGAACATTGGTTGTGGCTGCTAGTTTGTAATTCTCCTGCTTTTAATCATGTCTTTCACTTGTATGGAACGACTAGTTTTTTTGGAGGTTTTAGGCATGCCCGAATCCTCGACAGTTGGAGCCTTTCGTCTAATAGGACCGCTGTCCTACTTTGTAAATGAATTTATAGTTAAAAAAAAGTCATGTTAATGGTAGAATTAAATCGTGAATCTACATTTCATAATGTAGAGCTATAGGGAAGAGTAAATACACAAAGTGCATTCGGAAGAGTAAATGTCCACACTGCAATCAATGCAATGGGCACATGACAAAGTTTTTCAAACATTTTCAAATTAACCAGTTTGAAAAATTCTAATGTGTGTTTTAGATTTACTATGTATCAAATGATATCCGTGTAGAGTGGGCTTTGCAGTTAGGGCTATGTTAGCCGCATCTTAGGAAACGTGTAAGGTGAGAAGTGAGCATGGGTGAGAGATTCTAGAGCTAGCTTTGAGGAAAGGCGAACGACAAGGAAAGGTGTGAGGCGGTGATGAGCGGGACTCTTGCTATGAGAGGGGCGTGCTTGGGCCTTGCGGTGAGAAGGGTGGGCGTGAGGACATGAGCAGGGCTCTGTGGCGAGTAGGGTGAGCATTGATCTTGGGCGGGGGTTGCACGATGAAGGTGGAGCGAGCTTATACAAGGGTGAGAGGCGCTCAAAGATGAATTGGAAACTCCGGAGTTTGGTGGCTCGAGTGTATGCCTCTTTTGGGTGAGTGCGGCTACAAATCGGTCGGCGGCTCAGGCAATCCCTCGTCTATGTCTCTGTTCTCTATTCGAGCGCACTTTTCGGTTGTGCGTTGGTGTCCTTGTTGCGATAGGGGGTTTCGTTTTTTGTTGTTAAGCTTTCTTTCGATGTGGTCCTCTCTCCTTGGCAAGAAGAGGATTGGGCTAGAGCTTTGAGGTCCTCACTAGGGGCATGCGGTGTTTTTGGCAAACACTTTGAGGTCTTTTGGGGTGTGCGGTGTTTGAAAAACACTTTAAGGTCCTTTGGGGGCAAGCAACTTCTGGTTTATTTTTCGAATCTCTTTTTGTAGTCTGCATGCTGGTTTACATCTCTATCGTTTTTAATGAGTCAGTTAGGACAATGATAGAATGTTTTTTAGAATATGATCATTGAACTTGTATTAGGTTAAGCAAGATTTTTTAAGTCTTATTAGTCATAAACTGATTTTGTCAACAAAGTATATTATTATCAATATAATATACAATTTTCTCTATAAAAATAAAATAAAATTGATATTAATAAAAAATAAAATGATATCAATGTATAATCTAATTTGCATGGTTTCTTTGTATTAACCCAATATAGTTGTGGTTAAAAATAGGTGACTAAAATCAATATGATATTTATAATTTAAATAACCTAAGAGAATGCGCGTATCTCTCATAATTATCACATCAACAAAGTGTTCATGTCTATGTCAACATCTTACATTCATTCGAATCAAGAAAATATTCAACTAGGTTTGACTGAATCAAAGAAAATCTGTGGAGCAAGTGGTTGAGCATCTCTTTTCTTTTCTAAGCTTGCCACTCGTCTTTTCTTTTCTAAGCTTGCCACTCGTCCTTCTCCTCCCTATTATTTTTATTTTTCAATTTGAAATATATGTTTTTTATAAATATTTGTTTAATAAAAATAAAACATTAATTTTTTTAAATTATAAAAAATTCTAATTTTTCTTATAACAAAAACTGTAATATTCATTTAGAGAGTAGGAAAAAACAACAATAATACTCTATGCCTCACAAACGATAAAATTCCATACACGTGCGTGGAGATGAATCTATCGCTTATCTAAATAGAGGTGATGTTCAAATGACACTTACACATTGATTTCGGTGTTGGACTTTATCGTGGGATACTAGTAGCAAGGAAGAAAACTCAATATTGTAAAACCATAAGGAATAAGAGATCACATTATTTGATTATAATATTTTTTATAAAATTGTAAATTCTATTTAAGTCGATAGTGTATAGCTATTGACAAAAGTGAGATTCAATGATTTTTTAATCACAAAAATGGTTATGGTTTATATGGTTAAGATGTAACATGTTTAGAATATTTTTCGTTCATAAGGTAAGATTTTGTATGATTTTATGGATCATCTTCTCCGTATGTCAAAGTATGATGGTTAATCATTATAATAAAATTAGGGTAAGATTTTTTGGACTATCTTCTCGGCATGTCAAAGTATGGAGGTTAATCATTATAATAAAATTCAGATTAATTTGATAATTGCATGTAAAAATATGGTCGTTAATCATTATGAAATTCAGATTAACTTCATAATAACGAATAACACTATTTACTAGTTTTCACTGCGTCCATTGTATTCAATTATTTACTGCGGCCAGAGATATTCCTGCGCAGGGAGTTTTAAGTAGGTCGGTTAATTAATTCAAAGACTGAGCAGTATCAGCCGATGCCTATCGGTGTTCACGAGCTGCTAAGTCGCTAGTTATAGTTATTTTGAACCTCTTATTTATGATCAGAAAAATTAAGAAATAAAGTTATTTTAAATTATGAATTAAAAAAATATTAGTGAAAATAATTTTAGCTTGGGTTTTTACAAATAAAAATGTAAGTTTTTTTTATATATGGGGAAATCTGTAACATGTTGGAATTATTTGGGTAAGGTTCAAGTTTAAATTTGTAGGCTGTCACTATAAATCCAAGAGTATATCCAACAACCTGCAAACCAGATATACCAAAAACTTGTGACTCAACAAGGATCGAAACATCCAAACCTTCATCAAAAATGGAAAGATCTATCCCAAAAATCGTCTACTCTTTAAACCTAACCTGATTACCTGATTACAATGGAACAAAGTCTCAATAAGATTTGATCCCTGATGCACTGGGTGAGAATGCAAATGCATCTTTTGATCAAATGGCCATGCCAGACCTTAAGGGTCGGTGTTAAAGGAGTTCACACCGATATATAACCTTTTGTTTTCACGGACTCCAAGAACCTCCGTCCTGACTGACCGCATCGACAGCTGTAAAGGCCGGAACAACATCAAGCTTTTGTTTTCACGGACTCCAAAAATTTTGGTCCTGACCGACTCCAGCTGTAAAGGCGGTTGGCGGTAGCAACAGCAAGCTTTGGTTTGGAAAGGCTGTTGGTAGTAGCAACATCAAGATTTGGTTTTGATAAAGACCAGTATCATATACAACGTCATTACTTTGAAACATTGCAGGTGGTCCAACTTAGTTTTGTTGTTACAGTGGCGGAAGACGAGAATATTGAGAAATTGTTGTGCGATGAATGGGAAGGAAATGATTTGAACATACACAGATCTTCGTGGAATCTTTAGAAGTGCCCATCCAAAAAAACGAGCAACAGACGTTGGGCGGCCATTACACACGATGCTGAATGGTCAATAAACTAGCACAGCCCCAAACTTTCGGCTGGTAAAATTCCCAATTCAGTAAAAATCTGATGCTTAGTTAAAGAAAACCCTAATTGACATCAGGTCCATGAAAATCCCTGGTTTAGTAAGTAATCAAAGCAATTCACATTACCTTAGTAGAGAATATGAAAGGGTTGGAATTAAGTTTTGAACGTGTTAAAAAGTTGAGCCAAGTCGAGGTTTCTCTTCCTCGGACTATGTGTCCACGTGGTTGGATAGTACGTAGTTCCTTCAATAACCGACTTGTAAAAGATACGTAGATCCTTCAATAACCGACTTGTTAAAAGTATCGTTGGATAAAAATTGAGACCGACTTGTAAAATGTGTGGGTGGATAAAAATTTGAGACCTACATGATTCAATAACCGCCCTCTCATTCAACGGGTAACCGCCTTAAAAGTCGTGGTAGAATTTATTAGCCGCTCTAAATTGTTTCATCAAGTAGATCCAATTCCAACAATGCAATATGTTGCATCAAGTAGATCCAAAAAATTTAGTGCCAAGTCAATCACATTATATGATAGACCTATATGAAATTTACATAGTCATTGTAATCATTGTGTCCAAAACAAATTCTTAGTTGGGTGCACTGTAAATATGTATCTACCAAAAAAATGAGGGATTCAAGGTTCCACATTGTAAGCTTTGACCACTATGATATGATCCATACACCATCACCTACCAAAGTGGTAACAATCCCTCAAGATTGATATACCACCATACTTTAGGATGCATCTAGTGTTAGATTTTGAGTTGCTTTAGCCTTATTGTCATCCAATTATTAAGTGACCTTAGTGAAAATTGAGCCCCTAGTTGCCATGACCAAGAGTTCACCATGCTTGCATCATCTAATTAGATCATTGACAAAATCACATGACACACTCACACCAGAGCTACTCAACTGCTCAAAATTGTCACAACAAGTCATTTCCTGCCAAAGTACAAGTACTTTCACAATTAAGCAAGTGAAATACAAGTTTCATGATCTATTGGATAGTTACATGGAGTCTATTTCTTCAACAAATAAATCTAACATAATGGGGACCAACACTTATCATCTTTAACATAATGGGGATCATGCTCATTAGAGGTAGAGTTCACATTTAGTTTACATACTTCATGTTTTTGAATCTCACACTCGTCGTAATGCCATTTTCTTTGTTATGTTTTCCTCTAACACTCGTCACAATGTCACTTCATTTTTTATCTTTTCCTCTACTCTTGACATGGTTATAGCTTCGATATCTAATATGATTATTGTTTTAGCATATTAGTGGGTCTCTCAAGTATTTAATATGTAATTCATTGCATCCCCATTAATAAAATAGATAATGGGAACACATCACATAACTAAAAACAAAATTTAAATATCTCAATAATACACCAATATTGAACAATTTTGGTCAAGCTCAGCATAAACATAATGCATATTTTGTCTTTGTTAGTGAAAGTTTTATAGTCAGTTACAACTCACTTCCTAAATCTATTCAAGGACACATTGAGATTTTGTTCGAGGGGTACAAAATCTAACCTAAGCAGCATAATTGAGTTATCTAAGCTCCCGCAACTGTGATTAGCCAAGGCTTGTATGAAAATGCTACCCACAATATCTGAAGCTAGTGTTTTGAAAAATCGACCCTTGGTGAAAAAATTGCTTGTCTCTTACTAAGCAAAACCCTAGTTCCATAGATTATTGAATAAACCATTTTTTGAGCAATGGAATCATAGGAGAATTATTTTCCTTAGTTTGATAGTCCAATGTTGATAACGATTCCTTATATGAGAATATTTTCTTTATATAATATTCCCCTACAAAATAGGGTGTTCCTCTTTTACACTCAGTTAGACTAGTGGAAGTCACTCAATATGCATGGAAACCTCGGTTTTATCACCAATGATTGCATGTGTCTCTCTCACTTCCACACATGTGTCTCATTTAACTAATGATTGCATGGATCAGTGAACTTGGACTAGGTAGCAGTTCACTCCAATTCCTATCAATGAGTGTCTATATCTCTCTATATCACTACTATGGCACATTAGTTACTCATGTAGCCTATATCTATTGTAAATTATTCACTCTTTGAGTGTGGAATATGGTTAATGTGAATTCTTCCATTCTTTCTCAATTTCTCTCTGCAAATGTGTGTGTTATTTTCTAGCTAGATCTATTTTGTGTAGGTTCAACACATTTACATGGTATCATAGCCGATGGATTGCTAGGAAAGAGACACATCAAACTCTTTTTGCAGTTACTGAAGATTGAAGAATGCAGAAAAGATGGATTATTCGTCGGAAATACTTCTCACGCCTCATAACTATTTGGAGTGGAAGCTAAAAACTTTTCTTCAGCTCAGATGTATAGGCTTGTACCAAATAATTATGGCAAGGGGAGTAGAGTCTGATTCCGCTGATGAGAAAAATGACTTTCTCAATAGACAAGATATGGCCATAAGATGTATCCTCTGGTTTATTTCTCCTGAAATTATCCACCAAGTATATGATGACTCACAAGACTCAACTGCAAATGAATCATGGACCATATTGGAGGTTCTATTTGGGAATAAATAAGATTGTGAAGATTGCATATAGGATATTGAAAAGATAGATTGAGAAGAGAAACTATCAAAAGATCAAGCCGCTTATTCTGAAGAGTCTTCTACGCAAGTCTCTGCACAAATTTATATTCCATTAATTGCAGATGACATCTACTCCATTTCAGATTTATTTTCTGAATTTCATTTGGAAGATATACTGCATGCATCTCAAGAGTCACATACAAACACTTTTCCATGCATCGTGCATGCATTTCAGGAGCAACATGCATGCACCATGCATGCATCTAAGGAGAAAAAAAGGGAGCCACACACATCATATTCAATTCTGGTAGTTTTTGAGAATATTTTGCAGAAACAAAATGGATATTTGAATTCCTCTCGGAAAAATATCCAATTTCAAAAAACAATCATTTGAAATGGAGTTCAAGAAGTGAATTTATGATCAGTTTAAAATCAATAAAATTTCAGCATTTTTCTATAAACGACCGCACGATTTTCAAAATTTCATCCAAAATTTATTTGGATCTTCTTCATTACAATAAGAGAAAGTGGATATGTGTGGACATCTCAATGGTGCATCTACTTCATCAAATTCGTGCAGACATCTAAATCTTCAAAAAAATCTTCAACGAGCACAAAATTGCACAATTGTGAGGCCTTCTTGGAGTGAAGGGCGTGGTTTCTTAGCAATTGTTTTTTGTTCCTTCTCATTTTTTTTTATGCATTGTAATTTGAGGGGGGGTTCCCATGAGGTTTTCCCTCTTTCCTCTTTTTTTTTTTTTTCCAGTGTCTCATTCTTATATGCATTATACAATGGGTACCTAACATGGCCTTGGTTGTCGAGACCCATTCATCATGTACACCCTAATAGTGTTCAAGGGGGGTGTTGGAGATATTACACACTCGCCTAGAATTATTTTCCTAAGTTTGATAGTCCAATGTTGAGAACGATTCCTTAGATGAGAATCTTCTCTCTAGAGAATATTCCCCTACAAAATAGAGTGTTCCTCTTCAGTTCAGAGTCAATTACACTCAATTAGACTAGTGGAAGTCACTCATGCATGGAAACCTCAGTTTTATCACCAGTAGTGGCATGTGTCTCTCTCACTTCCACACATGTGTCTCAGTTAACTGATGATTGCATGGATCAATTAACTAGGACTAGGTGGTAGTTCACTCCAACATCTATCAGTGAGTGTCTATATCTCTCTAGATCACTACTATGGCGCATTAGTTACTCATATAGCCTATATCTATTGTAAATTATTCACTCTTTGAGTATGGAATACGGTTAATGAGAATTCTTCCATTATTTCTCTCTTGCTTCTTCATTCTCAATTTCTCTCTGCAAATGTGTGTGTTATTTTCTAGCTAGATCTATTTTGTGTAGGTTCAACACATTTACAGATGGTTACTTGGGATATATTTTTATAACTAATGCATAATTGATAGAATCACATAACCATATAATAAAACACGACATGACAACATGAAATAAAGAACAATCACATGACATAATTTTACAAGACTACTAACAACATCGAAGAAAATTTCCATTAACCATAAAAATACATGGATGGAATGCACACAATGGAACTTGTTACATATTAAATGTATCTATCACAAACCCAAAAGACAAAGTTCTTAAAAAGTAGCATTCACATTTATTGTTGAATGTTATAATGCATCAGTGAATTCTTAGAATAAACTAACTAAATCAATAGGCTCATGGAAAGGGCTTATGACGAATTTGGTGTGATCCATTTTGACTAAAGCATGCCAATATATATTAAGAAGCATAGTGTTAGCAAGATACCTATTATGCAATGTTCCCTACATTTTCATAAGTTTCTTGGCTAGTAGATGTCAATATTGTGGTTTTGTAAATACATGAACCTCTAGAAAATTCATTTTAAAATACAGTCATACTAGCTAATATCTAGGCCGAAACAAATCCAATCACCAAACTCGCTAATAATGTCGATAGGTAATGTATAAAGTTTCCCATTTATTTCCACAATAAATAAATAGATTTTTACATATAAAATATAAGACAATGTTTTATTAACTAGATGAACAAGACATTAGATGACTTGTGGTATTCTGATTTGCAATCCAAGTTATCTTAGTAATGGTAAATAACTAGCTTTTGTTGACTATAACAAACACAAGAAAACAAAAATTCATAATAGAAGGGTACTATGTCTTACTTCTAATAGTCAATGAAATAAAGGAAAAATGAATTGTTTTTTATCCTTATTAATAATATCAAAAAATGTAAAACCCACTCCATTCTTCTAAAGGAATCCATGTTTTTTTCATTTATTTCATACACACTTCCACAATCTAATGAGATAGATGAAATAATGAATATAATGTCACCCAATAAAAATGAATATATTTAGAGCCAAATTATCCATTGGCTAACTTAAATTTTACACAATTTGTTTTCCAAAAACCTCATGGTATCGAAGAAAATCCATCCTTAATAAACTATCCAAAATAATCCATCCCCCATGGGAGCTACCTCTTTAGTATTTGGTAGTATTTATTTTAAACTAACATAGTGGAGTGGTGGGCATGAAGGAGAGGGAGGATGCAAGGATGAGGGTGAGATAGGATAGAGGGGGAAGAGGAAAAGAAGTGAGGGAGAGTATAAAAGAGAGGGAGAGAACTAAAATATGGATGGTTTTACACATCAAAATGTCACATTTTTGTTTCTCACTCTAAGTGTCGCAAGTGTTGTAAAGTGTCGTAAAGTGACGTATGCACCTCAGTAAGTGTTGCATTCATTGTCACAAGTGTCGTATCCACCTTATCAAGTTTTTCATTCACTTTGTGAGGTGTCTCCACCCCTTGACACCATTAAAAAATTTGCTCATGACCCCTAATTCATATGGGAGGAGGAAAACCATCATTTGTAGGTCAAAACACACTTTTTCCTTGGAAAATTCAACCATTTTTTGAGCATTTATGGAGGGTTGCGCCCCCTATCCATACTGGGGGTGCATACATGGAACCCCCTCTACTAATATAGGGGTGATCCATTTTTAGTGTGGCACCCTATCTCTCACTAGGGGGGAGCATTATTCTTGTTGAGATAAAGAGGGGATTTCCCCCACCTTATTCTATGGGCAAGTTCTTTGATATTGGGTTGGTTGTGTTCGACCCTCGTGCTTGGGATTCATCCTAGGATCTGATCTAAGCCTCAAGGAGCCATATCCTCAACTATATCCCTCATTTTCTCATGGATTTTGTGCCTCTCAATCCTATTTATTGAGGGCTTTCCAAGGTGAAAGGCGGAAGGATTGGAGCATATCAAACCTCTAATCTCATGGAAGCTTTCAGGTATCAAACCTATGATCTTGGTAGATTTGTTCAAGGATTTGATGAGGATATCTTGGAGAGGCTGCATCATCATCCATGGTTTGTAAGTATTCTCTTTGGTTTCTCCTTTGAAAAAACTTGGCCTATTTCCTTCAAGCTTGTGTATTATTGCATGTTCTTGTCTATTGTTCCTTCAATATTCGTAGATGAATTTGCTTTACATAATCCAACTAGAGTAGGATATATTTGTTTCTCTTTGCTTCCCATTGCATGTATCAAGTTGTGCCAAGGAGTTTGGAGATCAAGCTTGGATTAGAAGAAGTGAGGACAAACTTCGAAACAAGGTGCATCAACTCTTTCTCCCTCTCTCTTTCTGCTTGATTAAACTGAAATCAAAGTGATATTAGTGTCCATTTGTAGTGTTTTTGTCTTAGTATATGGGTCTATAATCCTAGGGATATTTCACCTTTCCGTAGGGGAAATATTATGTAACAGATGGGTAGGGGAGGGGGAGTGGTGAGCATGAAGTAGGTAGGAGCCAAGGGGGAGGTGGTGGAAAGATGAAGGGGAAGGAGAAGAGGAGGAAAGATAGTGATAGAGGGGAAGGGGGGATGTGGTGAGATAGGGAGGTAAGAATATGAAAATGGTATATGGGGAGTGATACATGATACAATCTATCAATAGATCCCATGGATTCACAATTGTCCCATTCACTACTACTACATGGAACATAGAAGGAAGAAACAATTTTCATCCATATTTCAACTATAGCATTGTCTGATGTTCAAACTGAATGAAATCCACGAGTTCCCTAGACTATTTTGCATTCATATGTATGTGATCAATCTATATTGACCACCTCCCAAAAATATCTTTGCACATGTCATTCCTTATTGATTGGTCTTCTTGCCTTCTTGTTCCCTCTTCCATTATTGAAAAAACATCATTCAACAATATATTTTTCATGTCAAATGAGGGAATTAGTTGTGGACTTCACTTCTTGCTTACATAACATAGTTTTGATGCATGCACCTACTCCATCATGCTCCCTTTTCCTATTTCCAACCTTGAAATAGTTCCAAATATGTGGCACCTTGTATTTTTTGTGCAACATACACAACCATTGAAATACATGTTCATTTTTTAATTGGCCCGCACAAACATATCACTAGATCCAATGTTTATGCATTTTTATATTATTCTCCTTCAAGTGATTGTAAAATAGATGAAAGTAATGTTGTACATAAGCCAAGTAATGACACATATTTTCACTTATGTAGAAGTGATACTCCTTCAATATAATGTTTTTGTTTTCATTACTATCTGACCCATGTTTGTATGTGATATGAACCATTATGATGACCTTCTCTAAGTGATAATATTGGCTTTGAATCTCATTTTGTATTTGAATGGTGTAGTTCTTAGTAAAATCAACCACTGATAAGATAGTATGAACGTGAAATGTATATTTGCATGTTCTAAAATGATTTTCCTTCCATCAAGCCACACAGATATGTTGAACATATTGTTAGTTATTTTTGAAGAAACTCTAATGAAGTCATAGACTTGTACCTAGAGGGATAACAATAAAGGCATATATAATTTTATTGTTACAATAACTCCCCCTGTCACATTTCAAAGTGCAATCTGAAAGAGACGATACCATTTAAATATTCATTACTAACATGGGAAATCACCAACTATATCTTTTTTCTTTCATGCCCTCCTCCAGTATCATATGTGACATCTTTGAATCTTTGCAAGTCAACCTCTTTCCTCCCTAATTCATATTCATCACTCACTTGCATGCAATTACTTAATAATGTCATTCCACCACACCTGGTGCATGTACCATCTAAGCAAGTTTTTTGATAATATGTATAACCCTCTGGCATTGTACACATGATGCTATGAATAAAGTCTTTAGATGATATCAATGATAATATAACTAAGCATTCCTACAAAAGGGTGTTACACAATTCATGAAAAATATATATGTGTGTCACAATAGTAACCATATTCAATATGGTATCTACGACAACATGTGTTACATATTGTGTTTATTCAAACATACCAAATCTTGCATTTCTCGAAATATCTTTGGCCCAAGTTAAGTTTACTACGCTCATTCTTGAAGCTCTCATATAATTCTATCTTTTTTATGTCAAGAAAATGTTTAATGTGTGGTTCACGGTCCATGGAAGAAGGCCTAGTGTTTTCATGCCAAATGTTTTTTGTACTAATCCCTGAAATGATTTGAAATTAACTTTATGTCAGAATGAGGTAGCCTACCAATGAATACCTATAAATCTATTTGGGCAGCTATGTCAAGGTTATCTTGTCTAATAGAATAATTTTGAAGGGTTTTGACATTACATTTAATGGGATGACATGTTTCTAAATTTTTAACTATTTTAATGCCTAAAATCATCCTAACAATAATCAAACTCCTAGATTTTAACAAAGACATAAATAACTGACATTTATCTCCATCATATTTTGGTTCAAAATATTCTTTAATAATTTTTTATAATTGATAACTTACCTTCAAGTGATGCTC
>JZKD02S0344536.1:25188-37461 GCA_000966675.3 Picea glauca
TTTGAAAAATAACATACCATTGTTAGAAAAACTCAAATTTCACATCGACATCCACAAATTCTATAAATAAAAATTATATATTTGAAAAGTTAGTTCAATTTCCTACATTTCATCTTTTTACACCATATTCAAATTCATTGTGAGATTACCTCGAATCATCCCTCCAAGTTTGTTGTTTTTCCATGTTTGCATTCCCACTAACATATTAAGAGAGACCATCATTATATATATATATATATATATATATATATATATATATATATAAACTCCTCACTAGTTGTTTAATCCCTATCTAACTGCTTGATATTTGTTTTGGATACTCTTTGCTCAATACATTCAAATTAAAAATGTGATTACATATAATTATAATTTTGTACAAGATATGTAAAGAAAACCTGTGTTACACCTCGTTTTAGTATTGATTGTTTCTTAATATATAAGTAATTAGCATACCCCCAAAGTGGGAGAAAGAAAACATTAGATCTTTTTGGTGATTATGATGCTCAAATATAATAGGTGGTTTTTCGTACATAAATGAATAATCAATAAAGGATCCATTTAACAAATTCATTAGTTTCTTATTCATGCCATCCCATTGGACTGATGAATTTCTTGAAAGGTAAAGAGTAGTTTGATGAAAGGGTTCTACAACACATAACGTGCTTCAGACTCACCCAACTCTATGTACTTAATCAATACTTGAACCCAATTCTCTTCTGTAATTAAAAAGAATACCCCATTAGAGAAAGCTCCCTGTTATTAGAGATTTCAACAAAATAAGATATATTGGGGAGTATGAATCATGATATCCAGGTGACCATTGTGAATGAAACCAAATTTCTCAAATCCAATCACAGACCTACTATGTGCATTTATTGGTGTGTGTTTGATCTTTGCATATGATGATGGCACAAAAATGCTAAAATGGATAGAAGATTGCAAAATCTAAAACTATAAAATAACGACAGAATAACCCATTTGTGAAAAGCCCATTTTTTCACAAACTCAAGAAAAACAATACAAAGGATGAGGAGGAGTAGGAGGAACTCGTAGATATATAAAACAACAACCAACTACATATCAAGCCTGATATCAAATGGACCTTAAAAAGGTTCTCTGCAATGAAATATAAAAAATTTCCTTCTTTGACTCTAGAATAGAGATGCAATGCAGCTGCCATGAACCCTGATCACATGTATACATAAAAACGGAGGCCTTGAATGAGGCCTCTCAATCGCAGTTAGTATTGGATTTGTACTGGGAAGACCCTCACTTCAAACTAATATAATAAACTAGGAATCACATGTTACACATACCATCAACATGTTATTGTTCCTTTTGTTAATCGTGAGATGGAAATATTGTAACTTCACTGAGATAACTGCTCTTGGAATACGATAATAACAACTTATTCTCTCCACAGGCTTGTAGAAGAGGCATTGAATCTTTTTCAAGAGATGTAGCAAACAAATCTCCACGGTGACTACTTCACTTGTGTGAGAATTCTCTCGAATTGTGCCAAGTTAGCAGTTTTAGAACAGGGCATTGAGATTCTCCACAAAATAGTTAGAAGCCAATGCCAGATTGATGGTTTTGTAGAGAGTGCGCTTGTGGATTTGTATGCAAAATGTGGGAGTATAGACAAGGCTCAAGAATTGTTTGACAAAATTTCTAAATGAGACATTTTTGTTAATGATGATCTCCTTTGGAAAACTCTTGTCCATGGGATCAAACAACCCTGTCCTGTTGTTGGCACCTTTGATTTCCCTCCATATGGCATTGTAATAAACTGACAGATTGGAATTACGGGAGCGAGTATAGGAAAATAAACATTATTTAAATGGATTCTTGGGAACGCTAAGAAGGTGGAGGCATTTTTTAGCATTGGAGTTTAGTTTAGTATAGTTCTCGTCAGGTTGGCATTCCCTATAAATTTTCTCCATCATGTTAATTATTCATTGAACTCTGATTCATTCCAACTATTTTGATACACAGTCCAGTTGAATAAAGTCTTAAGGATGGCATTGGTAGGTTTCCAAGAAGTGGGGTGTATCAAACACTGATGTCTTCTTTGTATTTTTGTAATGTTGTGCAGGCTAAAATTGGTTGGCATAGTAAGGGGAATAGACATTGAAGGGAAATAGGCATGAACAGTTCTAGTGAATTCATGACAACAAACCAAACATGGACTGACATAATTATCCTCGACATTGAATGTTGTAAATACATGAACAATTGAGATTGGTGTATCGTGGATCCATGACATGTTACGCTGATAAGAGGCTCCTTAGGTGATGACCAATTGGACAGATGGAAAGTTTTGGTTGGATGAATAAAGACGAAGAAATCTAGAGAATCATCCCCTTAAAGAACACCTTCGGTGTAATTAAGATGGATAACATAGGAAAATAAATAAAAATATTGATTGGGAGGTATTTTTGGTTGAATACAATATGATCTCAAGTTCATGAAATAGGGCCAAACTTGGTAGAATTAGTGACTTTTTAAGTCATGTTTCGTGAAATAGGGCCAAATTTGTTATAATTAGTGACTTTTTCATAGATGATTTTAGGGGCTAAATTTCGCAAATGGGCTATTTTTCCATGGTTTTTCCGAAAAAAAGATTCGACAATTTCCATTTTTTATAAAATCGATTTGCCCAGATTTTTTTCATCCAGTAACATCTTTTCAGTCGAAAAGATATTTCGACCGAAATAATGTTTCATCCAAAATATATTTTCGGTTGAAATAAATTTTCGACCGAAACATTCTTTCAGCCGAAAAGAGGTTTATATAGTACCCGCACATCGTGACTATTACAATTTTTCTGAGTTCTTGGCAATAGTTGATAGTGTTAGTGTGAGTGTTGGTGTGGTTGATAGTGTGAGTGTTGGCACAGTTGATATTTTGAGTGCGAGTGTTGGTCGGCTATGGGTGGGTGGAAGGGCGGTGGAGCAATCGGAGTTGCGGAGCTGTGGGCGGGTAGACAGACAATGGAGCAGTCGGAGCTACGGGCAGGTCTTGGAGCTACGGGTCTTGGAGTTGTGGGTCTTGGAGCTGCAGGTAAGTTTCTGTAAATTTAATTAACTATAACTATATGTGTAAATCTAATTTCTGTAAATTTAATTAACTGTCAAACATCGACCATGTCTATCAGCTTTAGTTTAAATTCTATAAATTTAATTTTTGTAAATTAAATTAACTATAAATTAAATTAATTGAAAATTTTGTAAATTTAATTTCTGTAAATTGAATTAACTGTAAATAAATGTGTAAATTTGATTTTTGTAAATTTAATTGGTCACCTTACTCATCACTCGACTTCCTTCCAAAGTGTCTTTTCCATGTATGGTCGCAATGTCTCCAATGCAACAATCCCTTTTGCTACTAGATTCTAAAATTTTCCTTCATTCTTCGCTTGGTCTTGATAGATTTATCTTTGCAATCTTAACTGTGATAAATTTAGTTCTTTAATCCCCTTGCAGGTAAAAAAATGTACTCTTTATATTCACCAAGACAGATTCTTTGTTTCAGATAGAAAGAAGCATTCACCAACTGAAATAAAATTGGAAGAAAAGGAATGCACAGACGATGAATAATATGCATTAATATAGCACTCAAAAAATAGAAAAAAACTTTGAAACATAGGCAGTGTATTCACTGTAGTCATTCCCTCAACCTCTAGAATAGATACACTGAAATGTGTAACAGTCACTTTGCATTGATAGTGAAACTAATAAAAGTCATCAATATTTCATGTCAAAGCCTCATTTACAAAGCTAGAATAAAGAAAAGTTTTAAAATATACAAAATATCATGTACAATAGATAGAAATAAACCTTGAAACATGGGGAAAATGTCCACTGCAATTATTCCCATAACTAAAATATGTTACAGTACTTTGCACCATAACAAAAATACACAAGCAGTGAACATTTCATGTCAATGTCTCATTTATAGAACGATAAGAAATAACAAATTTAAATCCAAATGTCTAACTCCAATGCCATGAACTGATATATCAATTACGATTCCTCCAAAAGTCAAGCTGGCTTCCATTTTCAACAAAGACGGGCTTAAAAGTATGAAGACTCATAAATAGAACATAATTAACAATACCCAAGAAAACTGATAAGAACACAACGGAAAGCTCATAGCAGAAATGCAATTTGAACTTGCATCTTCATTCAAGAAAGTAAAAAATTCAATTTGAACTTGCATCTCCGTTTAGAAATTCAAACATTTCAACAACTCTTGTGAACTTAACCTAGGATAATCTTCTTAAGTTTGTCCATGCACCCATTTACAATGATATCATAGATGCACTATCCCAAATTTGAACACAAAAACATCGTTCTTCATATTCTAAAATATACACTTATCCACATTTGACAGCCTCAATTTTTCTATATGCAATAAAAAATTTCTTATATAAAATGTATGCAAATTATGTTAACTTCTAATTCAGATAGTCCCAATTTCGACTGTATATTTTCTTCCCAACACTGTCAATGGACTAACTCAGTAGGTTGACTGGTTCAACACTGTCCATTTTGATGAAAACATTTGAAATGCATGGCTAATGTTGCTTCTTATTTAGAATGAAGAAATATACAAAGGAAAAAATGATTGTGGTGTTCTCCAATCTCACAAATTTAAGGTCTCTACTAAGGAAACATTTAGGATGAGATGCAAAAAGAAAGAAGAAGAAAAGTACTTAGGTTCAAAAGAAAGAAGAAGACAATTAAAACATCTAGCACCAAGCATAGAGAACCAACTTGTTCCCTGAAAGTTCAAGTGTCGATATCTTAGAAAGGTCTATTGATCGCAAAACTTTATAGATGCATATCAAAATATGGGGCCAACCACTAAAACTTTTATCGATTTGATGAGGCGAAAAAACTCATAGGTGATGGGCCCTGATAAATGGGACGCAGTAAAAAATAAAGTTTCAAAAGAAAACGTAATTTCGATGTTCAATTTCAAAGATGGGCCAAAGCGAAAAATGTTGAAGGTGCAATATTTTAAGCACCCAGACATAGCAGGACATATGTATAACAGATTTTTGGCAGCATATGGGAAATTTCCATGGAACGATGAAATTCCACATTATTTTGCTAGACACTTTTATGCAGATTTTTTCATGGACATGCACCCTGATTATACTAGTCTATCATCTGATTATTATGGGGCTGGTAAAGGATGAACATATGATAAAAAATGGGCATATCGAAATGATACATTATAGAGGCCTCCATGAACTTTAGTATCTCATTCAACGGGGGCATTTGTTTCACATTTAGAGTTGTGAGCTTCATCGAAGGTTGGAAAAGAGACTACGAATGCAATCGGGGAAAAATTGGAATCGATTTTTTATAGTGTTGATGTTGGTTTGAATCGTCAGCGATAGGAAGCCAATACTCGAGCCATTTTTGTTTATAAAAGAGATGCAGAGTCAGATATCATGTCATTAGAATATCTTAAGGAGTATGCAAAATTTTACCGTGATAGTTGGAAGGAGGTCATTCAGAATGATAAACTGAACAACAGATTGGTGTGTTCTAGTTAGTAAATTTTTGATGTATTTTATGATAGTTTACTTCTAATTCGAGATCTAGATACATATCATTGTATCTATAGAAATAATTGAGTTGTTATTGTCATTAATTATAGATTGGAGATATGTTAAATGAATCTCCTGTAAATAGGGGACTTGATTCCACAAGTTTAAATTTAGATGGGTTGAATTATGTATATGTTTTCTAATATCCACGGATGAGCAATTTAGTTTTTCAATCTCTAATATTTTGAATAAGATGAACAACATGATATTTATAATTTTGTATAAATGTGAACACATTGAATCCTAGATTTAGTTCTTAGTTATGATGTTCATAGATCCCTATTCCATCTCCTACTACTTGGGCATGCTTGTCTCAATTCTCATTGGGAGAGTTTGAAGAGGGTGGGAGTTCATAGGTATCATTGCATGTTGAAAACAAATTTAGTTATATATTAAAATTTCAATTTGTCATTTAAATTATTAATTTAAAAGAAGAATGTCTTAAACAACACTTAATTTATTGAATCACAGGTTGGCACATCACAGACATTACATATTTCAAAATTTAAAACTACAATTTAATGTGTTAAAATCATTTAAATTTAATTTTCAAATTTTCAAATTTGAAATGTGTTATATTGGGTATTGTGGAGAAGAGAGTATCTTAGAGTGTGTTTGAATAAAATGTGGATAAGAGATTGTGGGAGGTTGGGATTGAGGAGGAAGCGAAGGAAGCATCCATACCTAGGAAGGATGCATCCATTCATGATAATTCATAAATGTATGTTCATTGCACATTAATGAGTTTTAATTTTCTTTTATGTTTAGGTTTTATATAAAAGTGTTCAAACTTATTTTTGTTGAATAAGCTTATATTATTTACTTTTATTAAATTTTTGTTTTCTCAAATTTTTAGTTTAGCATTTTCTATTCAATGTTTTCATCAATTATTTTGAAATATATAGATCCCCTATATAAACTTATCGTTGTCTTAAATGGTACACTCAAACTTATTTAAGTTTAGATTATGATGAAGACCTAATTTTGAACTTGAACATTTGATTATTTTAGAACAGACTCTATCCTGCATCAGAAAAGGGGAAGTTTCTAAATTTTCTTCAATTGCATTCCTTGCCTTCTTGTCCAAGAATGGCGTAGTATGGACATTTGTGTTTTCTTCATACAACAAAGTGAATTCCTTCTTTCCAGGGTATTGTCAAACTCTTAACTAAATTGGTTACTAACCATAAAAACCATCATTCAAGTATATTTACAAATAAGCTATGTATATGTATCTCTGAGCTAGCTCACATATATGTATATATGAGCTAACTCACACATAGTATATGTTAGCTAGATCACATATAGTATATGTGAGCTAGCTGTGATCTAGCTCACACATAGTATATGTGAGCTATCTCACATATAATTTGAAAGAGCATTTGATTATATGTAATATGAATACATCCAAAGATGAAATATTTAAATGGTTTTTGAAGAATGACCTAATATATGTGTAGATTTATGTTTTCTTCATGTACATGAAATATTATATGAGAACATCTATTCCACCATAAAAATAGGAGATAAGTATTTTCTGGAAGAATGGTTTTTAAAATGGAGATTTGTGAACTTTCATATATATAAGTAATTTCTTGGAAGAATGGCTTAATATGGAGATTTATGAGTCCTTTAATCTGAAAGGGAATTATGGAATTTGATTATATGACCATTGCAAAAGAGGAGAGAAGTATTTTACTGCTGAGGATATTAGTATTTTATTGCTGAGTAAATAAGATCAAATAAGATCACCTGGAATGAGAATTTCACTTGAAGGATTTGGGACTTTATCCACAAGGAGATAAGTATTTCACTAGAAGAATGACTTAATATGGAGATTTGTAAACTTTCTGCATACACGGTTCTATATTTTTTTTCAGATTATTATCTAACTCTGAACACAAAAATTTCTTACCGAGAACACATTTTTTCTCTTTAAATTTTTTTAAGATTTTAAATAAGATTTTACAAATTGTTTAAATCATGTATGCTTAATGTGGAGAGTAACTATTTTGGAAGTTTTGGAACTTTGTGATGGAAGTTTGATTTTAAAAAGTGCCAAAAATGTGTAATAAAAAGAGAGGGAAAATATTAAATCTGTTTAACTATGGTTGGGTATGTTATTATTTCTTATTGTTTAATTAATATTTATTTAAAGTATATATACAGCCTGAGTGGGCCTAATCGTTAAGAACATGTGTTTCCTCTTAATTGGTCACATGTTCAAATCTAGAGGGGGGTAGGGTATGTATACCTTCCTAGACTTTACCAATTAAATTATATTGTTTATATCATACTGTTAATTTATGTTAATTTCTCAAAATATCAATTTATTGTCTAAAATTTTATTTTTCAAAATATCAATTTATTTTCTCATATTTGATTTCTCAAAAGGTTAATTTATGTTTTACAATACTGTGCTGAAATTAAAAATGTTTTATTTCATTTTATTTATAAACATTATTGTATAAACATCATTATACCATATGAATTAGAGTTGATTATGTGTGGAGCTATTGTGTAGTGATGCAAGATGTGGGTAGTTATCAAATTATAGTTTCTAACTTATAATTTAAATTTTGTTTGATTTGGAAATATGGTTGAAAATAGTCAAAACAAGTCACCAAATTTTATAGTTTATCAAATTTATAGTTTCTTATGAAATTTCACAATGAAATATTCAAGAAAATGTGAAATAAAAATTATATTTTTTCACTTATAATTTAAATTTAGTTTGATTTGGAAATATGGTTGAAAATAGTCAAAACAAGTCATCCAAATTATAGTTTCTTATGAAATTTCACAATGAAATGACAATCCAACACTAATCTGGTTATGTTAGTCTTTGGTTTCTTTTAGAGTTTTCAATGATATTTATTCAAAAAAATGTGAAATAAAAATATGTACTTTATAATAAAAATTGAAATAAAAACATGATTTAGAATGCAAAATTAAAATATACTTTAATATAAGTAAGTGATTTTCATTAAAAAATTTATTGATGTAAATTTTTATATCTCGAAAATGGTAGAAAATGGTTGATCTAGAAATTAACAATCCTCTGCACATTGGAAGTATTAGAACCTATTTTAATATGTAAAATTAAAATATACTTTAATATAAGTAAGTGATTTTCATTAAAATTTATATTGATATAAATTGTTTTTGTAAGGGTAGAAAATGGTTGGTGTCCAAATTATCAATCCTCTCCACATTGGAAGTATTCACTAATGCCATTAATATGACCCCTACCATTAATTCAATTAAAATTATGAAAATCTAAATTCAACAAACCGTAGATGACCTCTTATTTTTTATTTTTTGTTATCAGGCCACAAAATCAAATTCGTTTTCAACTGAAGTTTTTTTCAATCAAACTCAATGAAAACTATGTTTAATGTGTAGAATATAAGTAACTTATTACATGTTCATCATACACATTTTTATTTCAATTTTCTTCAAGATATTGAAATCTAAATGCATAAATTTAACAATTTAATATAATATCAACTCTTTTGGAAGCAAAATTCAAAATTTCATAATTAAAATTGATACTTTTTAAGATGACTTTAAAATTTTTAAATTAGGATGATAATCATACATGTATTACCTTAAATGTTTTAATCAGGATGTTAATCATACACTTTAAGATGTCTTTAAAGTTTTTCTAAGCCATCAATAGTCCCTTATAATGACATGGAAATGGGTCCTAGTTTTTATATGAAGTTATCATCTTCATATGAAAAAGCATTGAACAATCAAATTGAAAATAATGAACGCGAATCCTCTATGTAGTAAATTGGTTACATGCATTAAAGGATTTGTGTATACTATTTGGATAATTTGTAGGATTAAAGTATAATAATCCAAACTATAGGTCAATTTAGGTTCCCTAGATATAATCTATAAGTTCTTCCGTGAAATTGTAAATAAGGCTTAGTAAACTTTATAATTCATCAAAAATACAACTTTTCTTAATTGAATGGACCATGAAAGTAAACTAAACTAGAAATGATTCTAGAATCCTATATATTCATAAATATGTGTACTTTCAATGCAAAATATAAAATTCTGGAATGTACATGTCACATGTTTAAAGAAATCATAATGGTATTCCATCTTCAATTATTCGTTCATGATCGGCTTTGACCATTTTCCATTTTCTAACTTTTTTTTTATTTAACTTCTATTAACTTTATGCACGCTGCACATACCAAATGACTATATTGACAACTTATGACATCTAACCGGTAGTATTGAAAGTGAACATGAGTATCGGTTTTATGGGTTTCTTGAAAAAATTATCCTTTCAATACAATGGATCCTCTTTCATATATAAAATTGTTATCATCAAAAGATTCTAATAACCTCATATTTTGTTGTGTGCATCGCATCAAATAATATTTCACGTTTTCAGTGCTGTCTATAGGTGCAACCACGACAAAGACATCTCCTACAAATAATTGCATATATTGGACAAAAAATAGTTTGTGTCGGATTATCACACAAGTACATCTACAAGTTATTTGAAAATAATTAAACATAAAAATTACCTTCTCTAACAAGATCAAAAACTCTATCGCCATCAACTGACATTATAGTTTCATTTGATTCCATCTCTTTTGAGCTTGCAAGTGGCATTTTCCCTTTTATATTAAGTTCGGTATACCTCCAAGATTTAACATATTTTGCATTTTCACTTTTGCGAATCTCTATGGATTATGTGTCATGTATGCAAACTGAACAAAAACAAGACTCATTTCTTCTATCAAATACAAACACATTTTGATAGTGTTTTGTTTTAATTGAATGCATTTTTCATGTCGCATGTATTATACCGGCTTCATATGGAATTGATATATTTACATCTTGGATTCCAACATACCAAAAAAACCTACACAAGACAAGAACTTGTTAACTTAAAATATCTCAAGAAAATGATTGAAGATTGAATATAAATTTGAACATGTGAATAAAAATATCTTGTGTACATGTGTAACATGTATATATAGACACACCTACACACATCTCTTAACAGATTATTTTCATAGCTTAGTGCCATTTTGCACCATTCAACAACTTGATCAACGGATTCAAATCGATCGGCATGAGGGTTCATCTAATACTTTCAAAGTGTTCATTTTACACATGTGCCTACACCATCGTGCTCTCCTTTTCCATGACCAGTCTCAAAAAAAATTTCAACAATGTGTAATGTTTGATTTTTTATGAAGACAACACAACCAATAGAATTATCGTGAAGATTTGAACTGACCCACACACCCATCTGACCATATCCAATGTTGATCGAATATGATTCTGTGTTCTTTCAATGAATCATAAAATGTATAAAAACAATGTTGTACATAATGTGTGTTCTGTGATCTATCATCACTTATATAAAAGTGATATTCTTTAATAACATGTCGATTGTCATTGGTGATTTCTATGTTATCAAGACTCTATTGAGCATGCATATATAGAATGTGAACAAATATAGTGACTTGATCAGAATGATAATGTTCACTTTGTATTTTGTTTTGTGCATCGAATGTGTAATTCACATAGAGGTCTTTTCATTGAGATCTATGTGAATGTTTGGTGTATTTATAAATTTCTTCCTCAAACTTATTCAAAAAATATATCACATAAATTTTATCTACTTTCAAATCAATCCTTTTGGAAATAACATTTGAAGAATGTGAAGTTGTGTTGTTGATATATTCATATCTCTTCCAATTGATTGTTATATTAGAAAATGATTAATAATTCATATCAATAAGATACTTTGAGTAAAACACACTTATATTTCCACAACAATCACATTTATTTCCACCAACACATTTTTTTTGGTAAAATAATTCATCACCTTCTTTTTTTCATAGAATTTCATATATAAAAGCATGGAATGTGGAAGGTGTTCGATTACTAAGAGGGGGGGTGAATCAATAATAGCGTAATTATAATCATTTTTCTCCAAATAATTCAAGTGTTATATCAATGTAGAATTATTATCCAATAATGAGCAATAAGAAATGAACAATCACACACATACACAATAGACCAGTGTTTTATGTGGAAACCCAAATTGGGAGAAAACCACAAAATGTTTTATCTTATATGTCTTGAAGAATTACATTCATTGGAAGCACCAACTTCCTTTGTTTTCCAACTGCAACTGGAAGGAGACTCCAACCCCGTAGATTCTCAGGCTACAACCTGAGGGAAGATCCAAATCCCCAATTCTTTGGCTACAACCAGAAGGAGGCTACAACACCCTATGTTCTCCAGCTACAACCACATGTCCTTTCTCTATCCAACCGCCCTGAAGTAGAAGTAGAATGATGGAACCATTTTCAAACTATCAATGTGAGATATACTATCGTAAACATGTACCAATAAAAATAAACCATGCATCAACCATGCATCAACCTGTACCTCGACTTGTAATCAACATGTACCATAAACATGTGCATGAACCATGCACCAACATGTACCAAACAATCTGTAATCAACCTGTACCATAAACAAGTACAACCAACCATGTACCAAGTATTTACCAATCATGTGTCAAGTACTCATCAACTATGACTCATCAATATGTACCAACATCATCAACTATACACCTCATGTATGTGCCAACTCATCAA
>JZKD02S0344536.1:60766-79505 GCA_000966675.3 Picea glauca
AATCTCTTAAACCACTTTGACTACTTTGACCTTTTGGGGCTTCTAGATGACATATGAAGGTCCTCCAACTTCGTAAGGCCATAACTCTCAAACCGTGAAGAGTTATGTGACGTTCCACTTACCACCAGAAATGGAATGAAATGTAATATCCATATAGAATAGTATTACCTAAAAATATATCAAAACTCATACCATTATCCATCAAACAAACTTGGCTTCTCCAACTTCTCATGGCCATAACTCTCTAACTGTGAGGATTTATGTGACATTCCACATACCATCGAAAATGGAATGATAAGAACTATCCATATAGGATAGTTGCACTGACAAATTCATTGGTGTTCATCTAATTATTCCAAAAAAAAGCATGGGTTCTTTAACCATACTTCTAGGATAACTCAATCCGCAAAGCATCTTCCCGTGAGGGATTTCACCATAAGGGGACCACTCTGGAGTTGATACATTTCTAATTATTATCCACCATGACAAGAAAATAATGAGTCATCTTTACATCAAACAATCTTGGGTCCATTACCCAACCTTTGTGCTACAGGGCTTTCTTCAAGGGTTGACATCAATGACAACCAACCTTAATCAACAGAAGGAGGAGGTGAACTTGGCCATAAGGGTTTACCAAATTCAAGAAAAGTGTTGTACTATAACTCAAATTCCACATGATAACGACAACAACAAGTGTCACAAACAATGATGGATCAAAAAAACCATGGTTTTTGTTGCACAAATGAATTGATTGAAATTTTAACTTCTTTGTGCTCTTCTTTGAACTTATTGAACAATTCTATTTGTGTCATTGGCAATATATGTTTTGGATGTTATTCATATTGTTTCTATGCTATTCTTCATCACAGCACATCCCTTGTATGTGGTGAAACACGATATGATGTCAACCAACAATTACGGTCCAATTCTTTAACAGTTTTTGCAAGTCTATATTTGTAGGGTTGTCTAGAAATCATTGTCCAACAAGTCAGTTCATCATTTGCATCTATTTGCAATCAAAATTTTCTATGTTTGTAAAATGTTTTTCTTGACGTTCCCATCGTTTTGGCCATGTGTCATGTCAAACGATCTTTTATATTGCTATATGAAAAAATTGTTGTTTGTATCACTCTACGTGCAACACTAACATATTTTTTTCAAGATTTTCCAAAAGATTTTAATACACTAGTTATATTGTCAAAGACATTCTTTTTTACCTTTGTAACTTTTGTTAACTTTTGAATACCCAATAATGATGTAGCTTCTTTTAACTTTCTTGACTTTATTAGACAGAGTAAAAGTTGAGCTTGTACTATTATTGATTCATCTTTGAAAAAAGTATTATACATATTCTTAGTTCAATATCTTATATAATGCTTAGCTTCTTTCTTCCCAAATTTGTCAGTATCGACATTTTCTAATATTTCATCATCAATGTTGATAGATTCTCCTGCATATTTCAATTTAAAGTTTATATTAAAAAACAAAATCCAAACATAAATTCACTAAACTATAGACAAGTGTTCATCTTGTATTATCTAAATTTATGTACATACCTATAGGTAATTTGTCTTCTGCTTCAATTTTAGTTTCAACATCTTCTTCTTCAATTTTGGTTTCAACGTCTTCATCGACATTATGAGACAAATCTTTTTACGTTTTTTGAAAAACATCAAATCGTAATTACAATCAATTATATTAAACAATATTTTAAATTTGAATTATATAATTTTAATATAGACAATATGTGCATATATACCTGGTTGGACTTCTTCTTGTTGAAAATATCTATTTACATTATCATCGTTTATTTCTTTAATATTTGCACGTTCTCGTTTATTTCTCCAATAATGCTCTTTCCTTTGATCGTTATGGTGAGTTTCATCTCAAGTGCGATCAAATTTTCTCTTGCGCAAACTTATGTTTCCCATGAGTATATTTATCTATAAAAGTTATGTTCAACAAAAGCTTCACCTTGAAAAAATGCTCAACATTTATCTTTCAATATATAAATTATTAAATTCCAATAAAAACTTGAACAAACATCAATTACCTTGTTCAACAAAAAAGAAAAAGATGATTCGAAACTTTGTTTAGGTGCTCTAGAAAACCATGAAACAAGAGATGAATTGTGTTAAATGTGTTCGGTCGAAAGCACATTTATACGATTTTGTGTGAAATGAAATGATACGATGTGTCTTTTCATTTTTTTTGTCCAACAGAATTCGCTCAACCATCTTTCAGCTGAAACATGGATTTTTCGACCAAAAAGATTGGAAACCATTTAATTTTGACGGATTCTGTTAGAATTTAGTTTTTCGACCAAAAACTAGAGAATGGGATTGTATGCAGAAACCAGAGAATCCCCTCTAGCTTACCTGAACTTTGGAGGTTGCGGACTCCTAGAAATACTCAAAATTTGGCTTCAAAAATGACACCAGCATTTGCAAAATTGAATCTACTTTCAATTCCTATAATTATTTTTCATTTTCATTATTTTTATCTAATTTTATTTAATTTTTTAAAAAAATCATTGCATAATATTTTCAGCTGGCATTATGATTCAATAAAACCATGGGTCCATATCTCTAAAAATACACAGTGAAAAATTTAGAAACATTTATATTCATAATCCTTAAACTGTTCTTTTCAAAAGGGTATTTTTAAATTTTACTTTTAAATAAAAATTAAGATAGATACAAGGTGGGGGAAAACATGTGTTTAAAATATGGAATGTTTTCAGCTTGCTCAACTTGAAAAAATTCTATAAATTATAATATTCATCCATTAGATTCAAAACTATAGTCATAATAAAATAGAGTCTCTTTAGATTGTTTTAGTATATTTTGTTTGTTAAAAACAAAATTTTAATAATAGATACATTGTTGGGGGCGGGGGGGAGGGAATAACTCATTATCATCCCTTTCATGTTTAAGGAACATACTGTTAAAAAATTGTCAAATTGACATATCAAATCTTAATAAAAAAGAAAAAGAAAAATAGTCATTGGAAAGCTAACAAAAATCTTCACAAGCTTTGTTTTTACTGTAAAGTAAAATTATAAATAAATAAAAAATACTTTTGTATGCCGGAATTTGAAGAACTTGTGAAAATATAGTTTTTTTTTCTCATAAAACAAGAAAAATAGACACCCATCTTCATGATTCACCCTTGACATTGCGAGCTTATTAGTAGCATCAATTAAAAATGAGTTGATGAATGCCAATTTTGAAGTGAAAACAGTAGACATTGAGAAAATCGAGGGAAATTAAGTCATCTCTCTTTTTTCATGTTCACACATTCCATCTCATTAATAATATTGAACATGTTGATTCATAATTATTTCATTTCATTCATAATACTATGCATTTTCTTGTTAAAATTCATGACATGGTTATAGCTTTGGTATCTAATACGATTATTATTTTAGCATATCAGTCGGCCTCTCAAAGCATTTAGTATGTAATTCATTGCATCCTCATCAATACAATAGATAATGTGAACAAATCACATAACTACAAATGGAATATAAATATCTCAACAATCCATCAATATTGTACAAGTTTGGTCAATCTCATCATAAAGCTAATGCGTATTTTTTCTTTGTGAGTTGAAGTTTTATAGTGAGTTGCAACTCGCATCCTAAATCTATTCAAGAACACATTGAAATTTTGATCCATTGGAAAAAAATCTAAGTTGAGCAGCATAATTGAATTATGTAAGCTTTTGCAACTGTGATTATCCAAGGCCCATGTGAAAATGCTACCCAAAATCACCCAAGTTAGTGTTTGTGTACTAATTCGTTATTTATTTGTTAATTACAATACTTTTCATGTTTCTTTATTTATCCCACATTCATTAAACTTAGCAATGATGTTGATATAATATTAGGTATATTTGTACATAGTCTTCTTCTCTTTTGTTTATCCCACATTCATTACACTTAACAGTAATTCACATCATCTTTGTTATATATACATTGTCTTGTTTTGTCTTTTCATATTGCGTTAAATATTGGGTTGTATATTTTAACCTTGTACAATATTTTACTGCAAACAATTTTTCAATAAAATAACATAGAAGATACAATGGAAAGTACAAACATTACATAGAGATTCCCCCCCTTAGAAACCCAAATCGTGAAAACCAACATATTCTATATTCATTCATATTGATACATTGTTTACAATAATATATATATATATATATATATATATATATATATATATATATATATATAGGATTCAGTGGCATCCAAAACCCTAACACAATGACTTGGATTAGTCAAAAACCCTAAATCCTTAACCGGAAATAGAAAACCATCACCAAAACCATGTGACAAAAAAAACACCCAACAATGGAAATGAAAATTGAGGCGACATAAAAAAAAACGTGGCAAAAATGTGACACATTTTCTGAAGAAAACAATTTCTCAAGGGTGCTTCCCCCGAACCCCTATGTGCACAAAGCAACGTAGTAGACACTATGGCTATTCATGCAAAGAATATAAAACATACCCAACATTCTCCCACTTGTTGTTTTCTTTGCATATAGGGCGTTACATGGTTACATAGTTAACAATCCAAGGAAGCAATGCCCTTGATCACAATTTTTGTTAATGAATCTGCAACATTCTTCAAAGTGTCCACCTTCATCAGCAACACTTTCTTTTATTCAACCATGTCTCTCACAAAGTGATTTGAATATAAATATGCTTTGTCTTTGAATGATAAGTTGGGTTCTTTGCCAGAAAAACTGCACTCTGACTGTTACAATCTATCCTTACATATTGATTTACCAACCCAATACCTGAGCATAATATTTGTAACCATATTGCTTCCTTACTTGCATGAGTGGATTCCATGTATTCAGCTTATGTGGTTGAAAGTGCCAGTACATAATTTATTTTGTTCATCCAACTGATTGCTCCTCCAAACATGTTAAACACATACCCTCTTGTAGATCTCCTACAATCTAGATCTCCATCCCAATCTGCATCCACAAATCCATGTATGTCCAACACTCTTTCCAATCCTGGTCTTCCTTGGTAGCATAATCCATATCTAAAAATTCCACGTAAATAACTAAAAACCCTTTTACTGTTGTCCAATGCTCCTTCCCTAGTTTTGACATATACCTACTCAAAACTCCCACTACATGTGCAATGTACGGTCTAGTACAGACCATTGCATACATCAAACTACCAAATGCACTTGCATATGGAGCACAAGACATGTCCTCTTTCTCTTTATGTGTCTTGGGACACTGATACGCAAATAACTTTACACCAATAGGAATAGGGACCTTGACCGGTTTACATTCCTTCATATTAAATTTTTGCAATATTGTCTCGACATATTTTTTCTTATTTAACCAGAGTTTCCTCTTTTTCTGATCTCTTTTAATTTTCATTCCCAAAATGAAATTTGAAGCACTGAGTTCCTTCATGTCAAATTTAGAGTACAACTGACTTATCACATCCTAGATAATCTCCTTGTTGTTTCCTATCAGCAACATGTCATCCACATACAAGACCAAATAAATCAAATGATCACCAATTAATTTAAAATACACACAGTGATCCTATTTTCTTCTTGTGAAGACAAGTCCCAACATATAAGTATCAAATTTTTGATACCACATCCTTGGTGATTGTTTTAAACCATACAGGGGTTTTTTCATCTTGCATACTAGCTCCTTCTTTCCCTTCATAGCAAAGCCTCCTGGTTGCTTCATATAGATTTATTCTTCTAGATCCCCATGTAGAAATGTTTTCTTCACATTCATCTATTCTACTTCAAAATCAAATGCAACAGAAGAGATAATAGAAATATTATAGAAGTTAACTTGGCAATAGGAGAAAAAATCTCACCAAAATCAATTCCCTCAACCTGGGAATAACCCTTTGCTACTAACCGAGCTTTGTATTTCTTCACTTTTCCTTCTGCATTTAGCTTCTTTTTAAATACCCATTAGTTTCCAATGGGATTTATTCCAGTCAACAACTCCACTATATCCCAAGCCTCATTCTTATCCAAGGTTTTTATTTCTTCATCCATGGCCTTTTTCCAGAGCTTTCCATCCTTTGAATCCATTGCCTCACCGATAGTTCTAGGATCATCATTAGTAATGGACAAAGAAAAATTTGAACAAAAATCAGATGGAGTATACCTTTCTGATATCCTTCTTTCTCGAACGAATATCCTCAATGCTAGAGTATGAGCATCTTCTTCTTTTGATTCTTGTTCTTCTGTAGAATCTAATTCATCCTTTAAATCAAACTCTATTTTTCCTGGTTCTTCCTTACTTGGTAGGACTTCCTATTTAACAACATCCTTCATTTCTCTAAATACCACATCTAAGTTATACACAACCTTCTTAGTTTCTAGGTTCCAAATCTTATAACCTTTGATACCATCTTTATACCCAACAAAGATACACTTTCCAGCCTTCTTATCTAGCTTACTCTTGTTTTTCTTTGGAATGTGAACATAGGCCTCACAACAAAATACCTTGAGATGTGTGAGAGAAGGTTTCTTACCAGTCCATACCTCTTGTGGACTCTTGTCATCAAGTGTTGATTGTTGGGTATGTGTTATATTCTTTGAAAAAGTATGTGTTGGGTATGGGTATGTGTTGATTATTGGGTATGTGTTATATTTTTCAGGCCGACATATTTCCGTCGGGCCGACATATTTCTGGGACAACATATTTCCAGGACCACATGATATTAGGTGGTTTTTTCAGCACATGGTTTTTGCCAATGGTTTTCTATTTCCGGTTAAGGAATTAGGGTTTTGGACTAATCCAGGTCATTGGGTTAGGGTTTTGGATGCCATTGGCTCCTATATGTATATTTTATTGTAAACAATGTAACACAATGTATGAATATAATATATGCTGGTTTTCCCGGTTTGGGTTTCCAGGTGAAAAATCTCGGTGTAATGTTTGTATTTTCCATTGTATCTTTTCTGTTCTTTTATGAATATCAGTTTACAGTAGATATTGTACAAGGTTAGAATTTACATTGATGAGGGTGATTTGTTGACTAGGTAACATGCAATACCCACTTACTCTGCCCAAAATTCTTGCCCTAACTCGACACCATTGAGCATGCACCTTGCTTTTTCCATCAACATCATATTCATCATTTATGCAACTCCATTTTGTTGAGGTGTATATGGAGTATTTTTCTTCCTTGCTATACTAAACTTCCTAAATAATTCTTCAAATTAATTCCCGCAAAACTCTCCACTATTATCTTTCCTCGACACCTTAATTCTTTTGTCTGTTTGATTCTCAACAAGAAAGTTAAAGTATTTAAATCTGTCAAAGACTTCATATTTCTTCCTGAGAAAATATATCCAAGTATTCCTTGAGAAGTCATCTATAAATAAGACATAGTACATATATTCTCCCAATGATGGAACCACACAGGTCCAATGTAACACCCTGTTTCCCCCAGTTTGTAAAAATAACTATATTGACCAAGAACTATGGCAAACTCAAAGGTGTGAATATTTGATTTGATGGACCTTTGTGTAAAAGGTCAATGAATGTAAATTTCGTTATGATTATGTGTTGCGTGACTGCTAGAGAGGGGATGTGCTAAGAGAGACCACGGTCATTAATAAAAGGTGGTGGAAGGGACTTGGAATGGTTGCGTTAACTTCCACCGAACCAATATCATACTGGTTTTTACTTGCTCAAAGACCAAAGAAACCCTCTAACCCTGGAATGAATTTCACGTCAGGATGGTAGGTGGGGAGGATATTCAATAATTAATGAGGGGATGGGGCGAACCACCCATCTGTAAATCTCTCATACCTGACCATGGATGGGGGAATTCGTGCTACACTCAATCTTGCAAAGGCAAGAAAGAAAGTGTGGGAAAGGCAAAGGAGGAGAGCACGCGCAACAAGGATCAAAGAAGAGAACTGAAATACTCAGGAATCAGAAGAAGCTATGAACACAAGAGAAGGAGAGTAACCTTCATCCTCAATTATTTTTCTGAACATAAGAGAAGGAGAGTAACCTTCGTCCTCGATTCTTTTTATGAACACAGGAGAAGGAGAGTAACCTTCATCCTCGATTATTTTTTTGTATCGGGAGAAGGAGAGTAACATTCATCCTTGACTTTCATTGAGCTGGAGGTAAGAGATTGAATCTTAGAGCATCGTGATCTAGCTCAGGGGTGGCTAGTGGTAAATCCATTTGGAGTCACTGATCCTACAGTTGGGTGGAAATGATCACCCCTCTCAGCAGTCGCATCACGCCTTGTGGTTCTAATAAGTGTTTTATGCCTTTTATTTTGAATTGAATATCATGGATACATGCTCATGTTTATACGCCCATAGATGGTTTTTGTAGGCTATGATTTCCTTGTATTCTATATTGGAGATCATGAATGCATGTGCATACTTATATGCCACAGTTGGTTTCTTTATAAATTGAGTAAGTCCGGAGCATGAGTCTGTTCCACTGAGAATCGTCCCATCTGCCCGATTCTCTTGGTGTTTTGGTTTTATCCCTCGGAATTACCTTCCCCAGGGAGTTACATCATGTCTTAGAGTTAGATTAAGATCCTTGGTATGGCTACCTCTACGGTAAACCCATGAAGTTACCCTGACCTGGTGTCATAGCTCATAACTCATTGAGTTAGGAAGGCACTTCTTTCAGGTTAGTAGCCCAGGGACTTGAAAAGTACCCAAGCCCTTATCCAAAAACCCGACTAAGATCAAGGATAATTGTCCAAGAACCATCTGAAGGTTCATGTGACCCAGGTCTGGAAACATTGTGCAAGAAGGAGTTAACTCTCTAATGTTTCAAAGTCATGCGAGTTTTAAGCTCTGAGAGGTTAAATTTCATGACCCAAGTTTAGAAAGGATAGCGAGTCCAATTATCAAAAGGGAGTATCCTTTCATTTGGTAGATGAATGGATGAGATCCTTTAAGAAGAATCACAGGTCTGTTAGTACCAATGGATATAGAGGGGGAGCGCATGCATTAACGACTCGACCCCTTCAGTCTTTGCAAGTAGTGATGGAACTAGAATCATAGATCCCAGGATCTATCAGAGCTCTATTGACCATTGATATTAACCTTTGCATAGGAATGAGAGTGGACTCGAAAAATTCTTGAAAATCCTGAAGTAATATTAACCGCCCATCATCAGAGGACACATGGAAAAAGATCATCTTGTCGCTAACTCGTTGCTGAAGGAATTCAATGGGGTAGAGTTCCATGAACTCGCGAGACCTAATATCATGATTCGATATGAACCATTAGATCATGGAAGAGTCATGACCGTTGATTCGAGAAATGGGATATCGGGCTTTCAGGGTCGAGATTTAGAAGAAACAAGAGTGGGTTGCATCCCAACTTCGTGAAATGCGAAGTCCTGAAGAGCTCGAAGAGTCAGCGCTTGGTCATGCTAAGTGGTCATATGGGTGGAGGGTTTAGGAAGGAGCTATGGGGAATCACGATTTCGGAAATGGAGAGTCAGGGCTGGCTCATGTTCATTGTCTCGAGACGCGAAATCTAGACATAATCATAGCGGTCTATCAGGGAGATAGCACAGGACCGTAGATATGATCCTTGGATGGGAATCAGAGGAGTTCGGAAGTAGGGGTCTAGGTTGGTTTGCATCCTGAAAGTCCCAAAATGTGAACCATCTCTTCGTAAGAATGTGGTCATACCTTACATTCATATGGGGGAAGCTCACACCTTGTGTGGGTTTGCACAGTCAGGGTTCAATAAGGTCTTCATATTAGTTAGCAGGACCTCGGTAGGGAATCAAAGAGATTATTTGGCTCGGGAACGAGAATAAAATTTTATTTTATTCAAGCCCATAGTTGAGGTGTTACAAATTGGTATTAGATCATGGTTACAACACTTGGCCTGCTTGGGCTCATGAACGAGTCATGTAGAAACTCCATTTGAAGTACTCTTAAAAAGATTAACCCTCTATCTTATCCCCCTTTACCAAAAGTCGAAGTTAAGAATGTTATTAAGGGAAACAATGAAATTTCTATTGTGTGTATGCATTTGAGAAATGTGAATTTATGTGTTGGTTATGAACAAATATAGTGTTAGATAACAACAAGTGTTTTGTATGCATGCAAGCGGATGATCAACCACGGGAAACTGCAAACGTATAGAATGGTGACGCTCCACGAAGTGGGGGATGGATCCCATAATAGAGACGAAGAGTCTGACGAAAGGATGGTGGTAGAGACCCCTCTGGATCTAGCTAAGACTATGAGGAGTATCATGGTGGAACTGCAAAGCTACAAGGATGACAACGAGAGGTTGATAAAAGAGCAAGAGAAGAAAATGGTAATTAATGCAGTCTTGTTGCAGGGCTTATCTGACATACAAAGACAACTGCAACATGGACATGACACCACTCACATGGACTAACAACAAACAAAGAGGAGTTGAATTCCACCTGAGATACAGAAATGTGGTCTTTTAAGTGGCCACACTGGGAAGAGCACCTCGAGAAACGTCCACCCTAGGGATAGGGGACGAGCGTCAGACGATTCCTCTAGAAGGGAAATTGGCGACTTGGAGGGATATTTTAGAAGCATAACTAGTTCACATTCTCAAAGAAAACAGAAGAAATGAAAGCATTCCAAAAGTCATAATCTCGAAGAATTCAAGAAGGCCAAACCACCCTCTTTCGACAGTGAGATAAAGAGAGGAGAGGAAGCAGAGGCCTAGTTGCTTGGAGTAAAGAAGTATTTCAAAGTCCATGACTTCTTAGAAAACTTGAAGGCCCAAGTAGCCACTTTCAACCTGAATGGAAAGGCTTCCATTTGGTGGGAAGATCTTAAGAATGTGAAAGGGATTCACGAAGAAGACCTATATTGGGAATGGTTTGAGAAATACTTCAAGAAGAAGTATCTATCGGAAAAGTATTTCGATGAAAAGACTAAATAATTCTATGAACTCAAGCTAGGGAAACTCACCATAAAGGAATATGTCAGCAGATTCCTTGAGTTGTTGAGGTATGTACCCTACATAAAAGCAGAAAAGACAAAGGTGAAACAATTTATCAATGGGTTACCTAAGGACTATCAGAACATGATTGATTTTGACGAGCCGAGGACCCTAGAAGACACTATCTGAAAGGAAAGATATTATTATGAACAGTTTGGGCTTCGAACATAACCTCGTGAAGGCTGGAAGCAGAAGAATAGTTCAGGATTCCAGAAAAAGGGGTTTAAATCCCCAAGATTTAAAAAATATAAAAAGGATTCAAGGATGATATTTCTGACCCGAAGTGTACACCAGCAAAATTTCCCCTCCCAAAGAGGAAATAAACCTTTTGGATCAACCCCAGGAAAGACTGATAACCCAAAGAAAGAACCCTTGAAATGTTGGGGTTGTGGAGAACAACATCTACTGAGGGACTATCTGCACCGAAAACAAAACAGTAGGAAAATTTACAACGTCCAAGAGGATATCACTGTCAATGTCATGGCCAAGAGTATTCTGTGAATTTATGTAGCCGTGGATAATAAACAAGCCAACCACCAAGCTTCAGTGGTGGATATGGAAGGTATGATCACCAACCATCTAGTATCTATTCTAATTGACCCTGGTTCAAATTTGAGTTATATAGATCCTCAGGCTATTGATGAGTGTAAATTACAACCACATAAACATGCTAAGCCATGGTTGGTACAGTTAGCCACTGGCACCAAAATAAAGGTAGCGAAGGTCATACCAGCTTACCAATTCACTATGGGTGAATTCCCCACCCAAGTAACCCTTAACATACTACCCCTAGGATCCTATGACCTATTGATTGGTATGGATTGGCTAGCCACATATAAATCCAAACAAGATTGTTACCATAAAACCTTAGAATGTGTAAGTGAAGAAGGAAGAAGAATAACCCTTCAAGGGATCCAGAAACTGGTCTCAGTGATACGAGTATCAGCCCTTCCAATGAGAAAGTATTGCAGAAAGGGATGTCCACAGGATGGTTAAGAACATGTGTTTCTTCTTAAGAGGTCACAGGATCAAATCCAGAGGGGGGTAGGGTATGTATACCTTCGTAGACTTTACCAGTCAAATCGTTGGGTGGAGGGGGGTCCCTTGTCCCACAAACAAGGGGGTCTCATACACCAATTTGGTGTGTTGGCTTGGCCGTGACCTTAAAAAATAGATTATTATTATTATTATTATTATTAATAAAGGTGTTGAAATCAGTTGAGGATGAAATAACAAGCCTTGAAGACCACCCTATACTAAGAGAATATAGAGATGTGTTCCCGGAAGAGGTACTAGGTCTACCTTCGAGAAGGGACATTGAATTATCGATAGAACTTGCACCAAGAGCGGTGTCAATGGCTAGGATACCCTACAGGATGAGCACACCCAAGCTAGTTGAGCTTAAATTACAACTAAAAGAAATGATGGACAAAGGCTATATCCGACCCAGCGTGTCTTCGTGGGGAGCACCAATCCTATTTGTGAAGAAGAAAGATGGTACACTTTGACTATGCATAGATTATAGACAAATCAACAAGGTAACCATAAAGAACAAGTACCCCTTACCCAGGATCGATGACTTGTTCGATCAATTGGGAGGAGCTTCCATATTCTCAAAGATTGACTTGAGATCTGGATACCATCAAGTCTAAATCAAGGGTGAAGACATCTACAAAACTGCCTTCAGGATGAGATATGGTCACTACGAGTTTGTGGTAGTACCATTTTGATTAACCAATTCCCCTACCACTTTTATGTGCTTAATGAACAATGTGCTCAACAAATTCCTAGAAAAATTTGTATTGGATTTTATTGACGATATCTTAATCTACTCCAAGAATAGAAAAAAACATGAGGAGCATATTAGATTTGTGCTTCAAGTTCTAAGAGAACATCATCTCTACGTAAAATTTAGCAAGTGTGACTTTTTCCAGAAGAAAATACACTACTTGGGCCATGTCATATATGAAGAGGGGCTAGTAGTAGACCTTGACAAGATCAGGTCTATCATGGAATGGTCTACCCTAAAGGATGTTTCGGATATCAAATCCTTTATGGGCTTAGCAAGATACTATAGGAGATTTATAAAAGGATTCTCCAAGATTGGATGTCTAATCATTGCCCTCCAGAAGAAGGGAGCTAAATTCCTTTGGACTCTAGAATGTGAATAAAGGTTCCAGTCCCTAAAACACCTACTGACCCATGCACCCATGGTAAAGATCGTCGATCCCAAAAACGAATTCCTCTTGTGCAAAAATGCCTGCAAGGAAGGGCTCGAAGGATTCCTTATGCAAGAAGGAAACGTAGTCTGCTATGAATCCAAAAATTTGAATGAGCACGAGGTCAATTATGTGACCTATGACCTAGATTTGGTCACCATAGTGCACGCCTTGAAAATGTGGAGGCATTACCTCCTAGGTAGGAAATTTGTACTTATGACAGACCACTGTGGATTGCGGCACATGTTTGATCAACCAAAACTCAATGCGAGACAAGATATATGGATGGCCCTCCTTAGCAAGTTTGATTTCGAAATCAAACATATCAAAGGAAAGGAAAATAAGGTGGTCGATGCGCTTAGCAGAAGTATGAAAAAAATTCATCTGGCAGTGGTGAGCACTTATGAGACAAATATTAGGGAAAGAGTCAAGAAGGCACAAGAAAAAAATGTGTTCTTCTAGACCGTGACCTCATACCTGGAGAAAGAACCCGCAGGGATATAGTATGAAGGCTACCAGATGCTAGATGGAGGTTTGCTAACTTACAGAAACAAATTGTATATTCCAAACTGTGACGACTTGAAGAGGTTTATAATGGATGAACTACATAAAAGACCATATACCGGTCACCCAGGATACCAAAAGATGATCACGACCACTAGGAAACAATTTTATTGGCCTGGGTTGAAGAAAGACATAGATGAGTATTTATCCAAATGTATAGTATGCCAACAAGTTAAATCAGAACATCGGCACCCAGCAGGATTATTACAACCTCTACAAATCCTGGAATGGAAATGGGAGATGATCTCCATGGATTTCAGCACTGGACTACCAACCTCGGCCAGGAAGAATGATTCCATCATAGTAGTGGTGGATAAATTGAGCAAGTCTACTCATTTAATCCCTGTCAAATCGAATTTTAAGGAAATAGACATCGCCATCATATTCATGAAGGAGATATTCAGACTACATGGCATGCCTAAGGAGATCGTGTTTGATAGAGATAGGAAATTTACCTCAAACTTTTGGAAATCCTTGATGGGAGCTTGTGCCAAGTTGGCACCTCGGTATTGTGGACCCTTTGAAGTTCTAGATAGAGTGGGACCTGTAACCTATAGGCTAGCACTTCCTCCCACAGTAAAAGCACATAATGTTTTCCATGTTTCATTATTGAAGAAATATGTACATGATTCTAATCATATAATTGACTAGTTTGTGATCCAGGTAGAACCGGAGGGGGAATTCCTGCTAGACCCTCAATGAATACTAGAAAGAAAGGAAACCCCATTCAAGAACCAAACCATTGCACAACTCAAGGTGCAGTGGAAACATTTTGGCCCAGATGAGGCTTCGTGTGAAATGGAAGATGCCATGAAATAGGCATATCTGATTTTCTTTACTTATGTACATACACATCATATTGATAGATAGAACATCGAGGATGATGTTCCTTTAAGGGGTAGGGAATTGTAACACCCTATTTCCCCTAGTCTGTAAAAATAGCTATATTGGCCAAGAACTATGGAAAACTCAAAGGTGTAACAACCCTCCTTGTTACGACAGTAACTCGGACAATAGGTGCAATTTTTTTTTTTTAATTAAAGGTGTGTGCGCTCGTGTACATGGGAAACAGACAGCATGGACTCTAGGTCGCCACCCAATGAATGACAAGACGCAACCACAACCATCACAACAAGAAGACGCAAGGCGGAAGCACTCAGACACGACCCAACTGAAATTCAGACAAGGCGTCGACTATGACTCCACTGTGATTAATTACCGACCCCTTACTCCAATTAATATTTCATAACTCAACACGTACATTAACCATTGATAATTCCCAACCAATCTCAATACCCACTATTAAGTCATGAAATCTAATTACACTCTTTAATACATTACGAGCGCAGCTTCTACTAGCATTTAGGATGATATTGTAACAACAAGAAATCATACCCGTAGCACCTTTATATTACAATGACTGGCGTTAGAAAAATCACCAAGCATTTATTCACTATACTTAATACCTAAACTACATCATCATCGCCACAAGGTTGAACAGGTTAGTATTACCTTAGCATTCAATACTTTACCTTCCGTCGAGTTCCAGCGTACTATATTCGTGTTGATGACGCTACGACAACATCTGTTATCTTACCCAAGTAAGCTGCCAGCGAAAGAAACCTAGTAACATCCCTTTTACAATACTACCACACGACAATAATTTAACCGTCGATACACTTGGCCATTAACATTCTCCACAATTATTCGCATTGGAAACTCACTCTTCGTAGTAACTAACCCTATCAATACAATTGCTCTATAATGCGGTGTCATTTTCCTAAGATATAATCAACAATGCCAGGTTTAACGAAATCAGTTTGCAACCAAGAAAAATGAAGTACCGTCTCATTATCTGAACTAACCTCACAATTAATTTATCGTTTCTGAAATTCATTTATGGTCAACAATTAACTGCTATATCCTTCCTCAAGAATTTACCGAACAAATTCCTAGTTCTAACCATAATATCATCCCTGCATAATGATATAAAGGGTGATATAATTATCTCCTAGGTCATAATTAACTCCTTACACTAACTCCATTCAATACATTAGCTTTATTACCATGATCTTCCTAACCCTAACAGTACCCCCTTTTTATTCACGAGCACATCGTTCTTACCTAGTTCCGAACAATCTAATAAAATTCACTACCCCCATAATTCACAATCACTACCTAAAGCCCAAGGAGATTCCTTCTTAAGAATACTTAAGCCATCCCTCTTAATTGCAGATATAAAACAACCCCTACTCCGGCTGAATGTATATAGCAATTGCAAAATAACATTTGTCCTTGTACAAGCAATTCTTCATCCCACAGTAACCCTCATGATAATTCATTATTATTAGAAAAATACTACAACGCCCCAACAACATAAACAAGCTTAACCCTTCCTATCAATCTACAACATACATTCACTAAAAAAAAACACAATCCATGCGGAAATGCCATGATGACATACCTATCTAATATATAAAGGATTAACAATGCAGAAATGCCATGCTTACAGACCTATTTCATGAGAGAGTTAGGTCCTCTGATACAATGTAGAGAAATGAGACTAGTCATTGTGGTTTTCTATCACATTCAAAAGCTATGTTTATATTGAGTGTTCTAGATATAAATACATCAAATTTTATTTTAAAAAGACATATTAACAATGTGTTAAGAGAATCTTTCATACTCATTAAATCTAACAACTTCCTAAAATTTAGAATAAAACTATAATTTTAGAATAAAACTATATCTATAGAAATGAATTTTATTTCACAAAGATCAATAATAATAACAACTACAATCTTTAGTATAATCAAGTATCTCACATAAGACAAGTAAAAATTACTCATTCGAACATTCTTTAGTTTTCAATCCCACCTTGGAATAAAGAACAAAAGGCTTCATGCAAAAGTTACTCATTCCAACATTCCTTAGTTTTCAATCCCAATTTTTTTTTTTAAATCATTCATAGCTGATCCTTTCCTAAAATAAAACTTTTTCTATAAAATTGATCATTGTTATTTTGTTTTTAAATAATAAATAAACTATGTTATTTGATTTTAATAATAAATCAACAACTTTATTTAGATTTAAGTAATAAATCCGCGTAATTCCGTTTCCACTATCTTACAACGAATTTATAATTTGTTTTCATTCCCGAAGGTAATTACGAAGTCTTTCTATGAGTGCCATGCACCTTCACGCTGATGTAGTTAAACTTTTTATTTATTTTTTTTTGCTTTTTATTTAATCTGTCAGGATTTTGATGTGGGAGGATTGTAACAGTAAAAATTGAATTTATTGAACTGAAAATTGCCAACCTGTTATCAATCAAGAAACCTTGCATTCTAATTATCATCCAATTAGTGTACACCGTAATCTTTCAGGCCGATTTCACTAAGCATACAACTCCCGTAAATTATCGTTATTCCCAAGGTCACCTTAATAATTTCTGGAGCAGTACGCATCCCAAAGGTGGTTGGGTATTACCGATCTAGAAAACGGTGGGCACGGCTGTTTAAGCGTAACGGTCCTGCCCCACGCATCAATGCCAAGACGCTTCCATAAATGCTATCGATATGAGTTAACGTCTGCAGGCAATACCTAATCGGTCGGTGCTAAAATTCTGTCAACCACTCAACTGAATAATCCCAAATCTGGATCATTCTGTCAGCGTTCACGGCCCCTTTTTCAGTAAAATTATTACCTTAATTTCTGGATTGACTGTTAAGCGGAGTGCATAAGAACATTCGACATACATAATAATTTTAAAAAAAGCAAACTTTTCATAACCTATAATCGAAATAATTTCTCTATTAAACATCAACCTAGGTAAACTAACTACAACCCAAGCTATCCTCACGGATAAGTTCTGCCATCTTTTTTAAGGAGATAAAGGTATACGCTCATGAATGAAGGAGTGGCGATTTCCATTATAATAATTCTAATGGGACTCCTTGTCCCGATCAGCTCGATGGTAAGGAGCGATAGGTTGAAGTCTAAATATTATTTACCCCCAGGGGCAACACCCGCTATCTGTTATATTCATTTATTTTGGGTTCTGACTCACTAGTGCGGCGTTTACAAGTCTGTATGCACCTTCCAGAATGGAAACCTTTTTCGCGGGAGTGTTTATAATGAGCATTAAGGTGTGGTGGCATCCATCGCCACTGCGTCACGCATAGGGGTGCAACAGCGCTCTGTCTACGACTTCGTTCGACGGTGACGCAACAACCCAAATGATCCCAAATGAAATAAATTCTCTGGCATATCGTGATTCTTTTCGTAAGCGGTCATTGGGCAAGTAGGGTTGTAATGGTGGGTTTTCATTGCAAATTTCAACTGGTATTAGGGTATTGTTGAAAGGAAAAACTTTAACTCGGAACCAGGAGGAGAACACACACCAGGACTCTGTGCGCAGCTTCCCAGAGCGCGCATGGCAAAATAAAACGCAGACTTACAGTACCCGGCCCCGACATCATTGATACGCAGGGTGTAATCAATAAAAAGGACCACCTAAATAATACACGGACTTGCAAAACCACTGCCCCAATATTTGACGAAACACAGCACGTGCTAAGGCATTGCCCAGACTGAAATCTCCACCGAAAATTAGCAGGCGAAGGCCGGAACGAGTGCAGCCATTTAAAAAAAATGAGGACAGTAGCGCAGAAATAAATCATACAACTCTTGGTCCTCTCAGCATTACGAATCACAAAAATGTAGAGCAGCATAGCAGAGAATATTGTGACAACGCAGAGGAATTCCACTGTAAAACGCAGGGAGTTTACACAAAACACAGGGACCCTAAGAGGAGTGCCAGGACAAGTTCTCCGGTGAAAAAGGAAACATGGTTACTATCACTATGTAGGGTTTTAAATAAACAACAGTTACCCAGTTACATCTACAAGAGTAAATAATTTAACTCGTCCATTCCATCCATTGCATCTGTTA
>JZKD02S0344536.1:125397-142631 GCA_000966675.3 Picea glauca
TGTGCACACAAGGAAGTCAGCTTCTGGGTCAGCGATTTTCAATACGGGTGCATGGGTTAGTAGGTGTTTCAAGGTTTGAAATCTTTCTTCACATTGCTGTGTCCACAAAAATTTTATTCCCTTCTTCTGGAGGGCAGTGATTGGACAACCAATCTTGGAAAAATCTTTTATAAATCTTCTATAGTATTCTGCCAATCCCATAAAGGATCTGATGTCTGAGACATCCTTTGGGGTAGGCCATTCCATGATAGACATGATCTTGTCAGGATCTACTGCTATCCCTTCCTTGGATAAAACATGTCCCAAGTAGTGTATTTGCTTCTGAAAGAAGTCACACTTGTTGAATTTAGCATAGAGTTGATGCTCTCTTAGCACTTGTAGCACAAGTCTAAGATGCTCTTCATGTTCTTCTCTACTCTTAGAGTAGATTAAGATATCATCAATAAAAACTAGTACAAATTTATCTAGAAATTTATTGAGTACATTATTCATTAAGCACATGAAAGTGGCAGGGGCATTGGTTAACCCAAATGGCACTACCACAAACTCATAGTGACCATACCGTTTTCGGAAAGCGGTTTTATGGATGTCTTCACCCTTAATTCAGACTTGATGGTATCCTGACCTCAGGTCAATATTTGAGAAAACAGATGCACCTCCCAACTGATCGAATAGATCGTCGATCCTGGGCAATGGGTACTTGTTCTTTATGGTTACTTTATTAAGTTGTATATAGTATATACACAGTCTAAGGGTGCCATCCTTCTTTTTCACAAAGAGGACGGGTGCTCCCCATGGGGACACGCTGGGTCGAATATAACCCTTATCCATCATTTCTTTCAATTGCAATTTGAGTTCAACTAACTCAGGCATGCTCATCCGGTAGGGTGTTCTAGACACCGACACTGATCCCGGTGCAAGTTCTATTGAGAAGTCAATGTCTCTTCTCAGAGGTAGACCCGGTATTTCCTCTGGAAACACATCTCAATATTCTCTCAGGATAGGGTGATCTTCAGGGCTTGGATTTGCACCTTCGGTTGTTTTCAACACCTGTACTGCATATAGGAAACATCCCTTTCGGCAATACTTCCTCATTTGTAATGTTGATATTTGTCTCACCGAGACTGGTTTTCGAATCCCTTGAAGGGTTATCCTTTTTCCTTCTTTGCTCACACATTCTAAGGTTTTATAGTAACAGTCCAGTTTGGCTTTATGGGTGGCCAGCCAGTCCATACCAATCAACAGATTGTATGATCCCAAGGGTAATACATTAAGGGTTTCTTGGGTGGGGAATTCACTAACATTATTTGGCAAGCTGGTACGACCTCTACCACCTTTCTTTTGGTGCTAGTGGCTAACCGTACCAACCATGGTTTAGTTTTCTTTTATGGCTATAGCTTACACTTATCAACAATTTTAGGGGCTATATAACTCAAATTTGAACTAGGATCAATCAAAATAGATACCAGATGGTTGAAGATCATACCTTCTATTTCCACCACTGAAGCTTGGTGGTCAGCTTGGTTATTATCCAAGGCTGCATAGATTTGTGGCACACTCCTTGCCACATCATTGACCGTGGTAGCTTCCTGCATGTTATAAATTTTTCGACTGTTCTGTTGTCGGAGTGGATAGTCTCTCCGAAGATGATCTCCTCTGCAATCCCATCACTCCAAAGGTTTTCTCTTTGGGTTATCAGTCTTTACTGGTATAGGTCCAGAAGTTTTATTTCCATCCGTCGAGGGAAAGTTCTGTTGGAGTACACTCCGGGTTGGAAAGTCCATTCTGTGGTTCTTCTTGTAGTTTTTAAATCCCGAGGATTTGCTCTCTTTCTTCTGAAATTTGGAACCATTCTTTTGTTTCCAATCTCCACGAGATTCTGCCCGATGTCCATATTGTTCATGACAATATGTTGCCTTTCTTATAGTGTCTTCTAAGGTATTTGGCTCATCAAATTCAATTCGGTTCGGGTATTCTTTGGGTAGCCCACTGATGAAGCGTTGTGCCTTCTCCTTCTCTGCTTTGATGTATGGTACATATCTCAATAAGTCGAGGAATTTGTTGACATACTCCTCCATAGTAAGTTGTCCCAGTTTGAGTTCATAAAACTCTTTATCCTTCTCGTCGAAATACCTTTCCGACAAGTACTTCTTCTAGAAGTACTTCTCAAATTGTCTCCAAGACAGGTCCTCCTCGCAGAACTCTTTCATATTCTTAAGGTCTTCCCACCAGATGGAAGCCTTTCCATTCAGATTGAAAGTGGCCACTCGGGCCTTCAAATTCTCTGAAAAGTCATGGACGCTGAAATATTTCTTCAGTCCGAGTAGCCAAGCCTCTGCTTCCTCTCCCTTCTTTATCTCGCCATCGAAGGAGGGAGGTTTGGCCTTTTTGAATTCCTCAAATTTATGACTCTTAGAAGTCTTTTTCTTCTTCTGTTTCTTTTGAGAATAGGAACTGGTCTTACTACTAGATGAGCCTTCTGAATCGCCATCTTCCTTCTTAGTGGAATCGTCTGGCACTGGTCATTTACCTCTGTGGTGGACCTTTCTGGATGTGCTTCTCTCCGTGTGACCACTGACACGACCATGATTCTGCATCTCAGGTTCATGCTGCATTTTTCGTTGTAGGTCGGATAAGCTCTGCAGTAGAATTGCATTAATTTTGGTTTTCTTTTCTTGTTCTTTCATCATCCTTTCATTATCAGCCTTGCAGCTTTTCAATTCAACCATGAGACTCCTCACAGTCTCGGATAGGTCTGGAGGGGTTCCTATTGCTCTTCTTTCATAAGACTCTTCGTCTCTATTGTGGGAGCCTTCTCCCACCTCTTGGTGAGTCACCATACTCTGCGTCTGTAGATTCCCGCGGTTGATCGTCCGCTTGAGTGAAAAGACAAACGTTGGTTATTAGTCAAGAGTTAAATTCATTTTATAATTTGTGCATAATTTCATAACTCTTTCACATGCATACACAGTCGGGTTTTCATATTCCAAGTTTTTAATCCTGGACAAGGTAGTTAAGTCAAGGGGTTACTCCTCATAGGAGTGCGTTGAACGGAGTTTAGGTGTGACTCGTGCATGAGCCCAATTAGGTCGAGTGTTGTAACCATGCTCTAATACCAATTTGTAACACACCCACTACCATAAATCAAAAGAATTTTTGTTGTTTTCTCAGTAATGAGACTCCCCAGAGCTCATAGCAGCAGAATGCCAATCCCCGAATCATAGGTCTTCTATTTACCTGCCTGATTCTCTATACATAACCGTGGTCTTACGTCCCACCTTACGCAGGCGCGCCAATCACGGGTACGTCCGCTCAGAGGGTCTTCTTTTTCTCGCTCGAAGAACTCCAAGGTTCTTCTATTTCCCTATTGGAAAATCTGCTCCCACAGTTCTCTCACGCGTCTCCCCTTCCTTAACTTATCGGGGAATCAGAACTTGTGACTTCACAAGTTCAAAGGTTGAATACTGGGTTCTCGAATCCCTGAGACCCGATGGTCAGTCAACTTGCTGACTTTTCCCTGAGGGATTTCACTACTCGCAACCTCGTCATTCCCATGGCCAAACTTTTGGGCCTTTTCTCGCGAGGCTCTGATACACGGTCCCACGTGCAGATCCAACAGTTATTACCTTCTCGCTTCTCATGTCCTCATGAATTTGAATACCCAATACTTGGGCTCTCACCCTACAAACTCCCGAGTTCGTGAGATCTCTCGATCTTTTCCACCTGTCCTCCTCCGATGGATGGCTCACAGCCTCTCGCCACTTCGCCGCTTCGTGACTTAGAACATCTAAACTTCGGGTTCTTACCTTGCGAACCTTCGAGGTAGTGAGATCCCTGGATCTCCGACACCTGTCCTCCTCGGATGGACGGCTCAGATCCTCTCGTGGCTTCGCCACTCGCGACTTGGAGCGTTCAACTTTTGGACTTCTACCCAGCGATCCCCGAGCTCACGAGATCCCTGGATCTCTGCCACCTGTCCTCCTCGGATGGACGACTTAGATCCTCTCGTAACCTCGCCGCTTGCGACTTGGAGCGTCCAACTTTTGGACTCTTACCTCACGAACCCCCGAGGTAGCGAGGTCCTATATACAAGGGCTTAACCCTCATTTATCTACCTATATATCTAACGTATGTCGGGTGTCCTAGCTAAGATCTGATGGTTCAGATCGGTCCTGATGTCGGGCCCTTTCCCACTGCTCTTTGGATGTGGAAAAACCAACGGTCCAGATGTTCTCATGGAGTCTGGGGTTCTACGATTCAGATTCCCTCGCTACTCACAAAGATAGAGGAAAAAGGGTTAAGGCAATTTACGCCCTCATTCATTCCTTCGATCTAATGGCCGTGAATGACCGCAGATTCCCTGATGAAATCTCATCCATTGATCAATACCTATCCTTATGCAGCTACTTTGGAATTTGAAGAGAGTCATTCCTCTTCACACAGGGTTGTTAAGACTTGCACATTCACGCCCTTTTTCCAGGTTCTTGGTAAACCTTTCTAAGGAGGGACTTTCTGTGAAGAGATCTAATCTAGGGCATTCCTGGATACAGATAAGGGAAATAAATTCTCGAGAATGGACTGGATGCCTGACTTAGTTCAACCTGGGCATGATTAGATTCATTTTTATCGACATAAGTCATGCATGGCTTCCTCTATTACGAGCATATGTCCATTAATTATTATCAAAACATTCACATACATTCTTACACTAAAATCGCTCACAATCTCACAATGTTGTGAGTATGTATATATATCTATATATCAGTGTATGAATTTCAAGATGCAATACATAAAATACTTATCAGAAATAACACCAGAAGTGGGAGAAACCACTGAGAGGGGTGCTCTTTTCCACCCAACCGTAGGCTCAGCGACTCCCAATGGATTTACCATTAGCCACCCCCGATCTAAGACCACGATGCTCTGAGACTGCATCTTTCTGTCTGCCAGTGACTAGGAGCGAAGGTTGCAATCCTTCCTCTCTGCTATCACTCACTCTGCGTAAAAATTGCTAGAGTTCCCCTCGCATCTGCCCTCTCAATCGTCTCTGCCATACGCCTTATCCTCTCGCGAGGTTGCGTGTGGCACGATTACCCTCGCGCTGATCAGGCCTGACGGCTCTATGGATGGGCGGTTTATCATCCCATCCCTCATCAAGCCATCCACTTACCAGCCTGCGAGGCATTGAATTTCAGGGCCAGGAAGTCGCTTTTGGTTCTCCGAGCCAGTGGAGTCCAAATATGGTATTTAATTCCTTGTGGAAGTTAACACCACCTTTTCAGCAGCCTTCCACCGCCATCGTGGTCTCTTTTCTGCACATCCCCTCTCAGCAATCCTGCAATAAATTCAAGATATTATTCACATTCATTGACCTCTTCCTGCAGGTCCATTTACATCACATATTCATACTTATGAGTTTGCCATAGTCCTCGTCGAGTCTAGTTATATTTATAAATTGGGGGAAATAGGGTGTTACAACATATTAACATTAGAATCTACAAAACATAGTAACATTGCAATGTGACGTACATATCTCGTGCATTGCAATGTGACAAACATAAAAAAAATGTCACAATGTCACAAATATAGAGATGTTGTTGCATTATGACGAACATATCCTTGCGTACCAATGTGACGCACATATCTTGACATCGCAATGTGGAAAACATTTCGAAACGTCACAATGTGTCAGGCATAGTAATCTTGAAAACATAGTAACGTCACATTCTGATGAACATAGCACTGACATCGCAATGTGATGAACATAGCCCTGTCATCGCAATGCGATGAACATATCCTTTTGTTCGACACACATATCTTGACATTTCGTAGTGAAAAACACTTGCAAATGTCGCAATGTGTCTCACATCGCCTTGTCGTCACAATGTGCTGAACATTCCCTCATGTTAGCATGTGACACACATACCCCTAATTGGTAACATAACATACATTTTCAAACTTCGCAATGTGTCGAATATAGTAACGCTGCAAACTACCAAACATAGTAACATCTCAATGTGATGAACATTGTAACATTACAATCTACCAAACATAGTAACGTCACAATGTGATGAACATAGCCCTATCGTCACAATGTAACAAACACAACCCTATTGTCATATTGTGACGAACATAATATATTACATTAATTTTTTAATATACATAATGTATTAATGTATTAATACTTTATTATCTATAAATGTATTATTTTAATGTATTAATACATTATTAATGTATTATATATTAATAATATATTACTTTAATAATGCATTAATACTTGATTTTTTACATTCTATTAATGTAATAATGTGTTATTAATGTATTAATATTTTATTAATGTATTTACACAAAATAATAATGTATTGCATTAATGTATTTAATGTATTTTTTTAATTATCTCTAATAATATATTATTAATGAATTACTTTATTGGTGTATTAATATGTTACATTGTACATTAATGTTAATTAATATTTTAATTTATGCATTACATTTATGTAATAATGTATTAATACTTTAGTAATGTATTTCTTAAAAATGTATTAATATATTTATTAATTAAATTAATACATTATCGTATATATTAATGTCACTTACACTCATAACCATAAAAAAAACCATGATCATGGTTAACCCTTTTTACAATGGTAGTTTTTAATAATTTTATTAATGTATTAATAATTTAATATGTATTAATATATTATTTAAATGTACTAATAGTATTAATATATTACTTTAATGTAATGTATTAATAGTTTAATATGTTAAGTTAATGCATTAATATTTTAATTTATACATTACAATAATGTGATAATGTATTACTAAATATATTAAGGTTAATGCATTATTCTATGTTGCACTAATTTTTGAAAAGTGGGAATTTTGGGAAAGTAGATGAGAGTCCCAACTAGTAGAATTTTCCCTCAGATTTACAAGAAACGTGAAGTTGGGGTGAAGTTGGGAGCTATAGTAATATATATTAGAAAAATATAAAAAATATTTTAGATTACAATGATACTTTACATTAGAATGTAGAGAGATATTTATACATTTTAAATCTTATAACTATAATATTGAAATTACTAATTTAATTTGTGCTAATAATTATATGAATATATTTAACACAATATTAAAACTTTAATATCCAAAAATATTCCATTAGAAAATAAGAAACAAAATTGAAAATACATATATACAATTTTAACATCTTTTTAAAATTAAATTTTACATATATAAAATTTAAACATCTTTGTAAATTTAAACCTCAGTCCTGACCGACGGCATCGACAGCTGTAAAGAACGGAACAACATCAAGCTTTTGTTTTCACGGACTTCAAAAATTTTGGTCCTGACCGACTCCAGCTGTAAAGGCGGTTGGCGGTAGCAACAGCAACCTTTGGTTTGGAAAGGCTGTTGGTTTTGATAAAGACCAGTGTCATATACAACATCATTATTTGAGACATTGCAGGTGGGCCAACTTAGTTTTGTTGTTACAGCGGCGGAAGACGAGAATATTGAGAAATTGTTGTGCGATGAATGGGAAGGAAATGATTTGAACATACACAGATCTTCGTGGAATCTTTAGAAGTGCCCATCCAAAAAAACGAGCAACAGACGTTGGGCGGCCATTACACACGATGCTGAATGGTCAATAAACTAGCACAGCCCCAAACTTTCGGCTGGTAAAATTCCCAATTCAGTAAAAATCTGATGCTTAGTTAAAGAAAACCCTAATTGACATCAGGTCCATGAAAATCCCTGGTTTAGTAAGTAATCAAAGCAATTCACATTACCTTAGTAGAGAATATGAAAGGGTTGGAATTAAGTTTTGAACGTGTTAAAAAGTTGAGCCAAGTCGAGGTTTCTCTTCCTCGGACTATGTGTCCACGTGGTTGGATAGTACGTAGTTCCTTCAATAACCGACTTGTAAAAGATACGTAGATCCTTCAATAACCGACTTGTTAAAAGTATCGTTGGATAAAAATTGAGACCGACTTGTAAAAAGTGTGGCTGGATAAAAATTTGAGACCTACATGATTCAATAACCGCTCTCTCATTCAACGGGTAACCGCCTAAAAAGTCGTGGTAGAATTTATTAGCCGCTCTAAATTGTGAATGACATTTTCAATCATTTTTATCTCTCACCCATCTTACCATTTATTGTCATCATGTCACTTTCTTTTTAATCTTTCCCTCCACTCTTGGTTGTATAAGAAAATAAAACTATTAGTCATAGGTTATGGATGTAAATTGTAATGACATTGCGAGCTTATTAGTAACATCAATTAAAAATGAATTGATGAATGTTAGTTTTGAAGAGAAAACAATAGACATTGACCAAATCGAGGGAAATCAGTTAATCTCTCTTTTTTCATGTTCACGCATTCCATCTCATTAATAGTATTGAACATGTTAATTCATAATTATTTTATTGCATTCATAATGATATGCATTTTCTTGTTAAAATCCATGACATGGTTATTGCTTTGGTATCAAATACGATTATTATTTTAGCATATTAGTGGGCCTCTCAACCATTTAGTATGTAATTGATTGCATCCCCATTAATACAGTAGATAATGGGAACAAAACACATAACTAAAAATGGAATATAAATATATCAACAACCCACCAATATTGTACAAGTTTGGTCAAGCTAATCATAAAGATAATGCATATTTTTTCTTTGTCAATTAGAGTTTTATAGAGAGTTGCAACTCGCTTCCTAAAGCTATTCAAGGACACATTGAAATTTTGTTCCAAAGGCACAAAATCTAACCTAAGCAGCACAATTGAGTTATATAAGCTCTTGCAACTATGATTGGCCAAATCCCATGTGAAAATGCTACCCACAATCGCCCAAACTAGTGTTTTGAAAAATCGACCCTTGGTGCAAAAATTACATGTCTCTTACTAAGCAAAACTCTAGTTCCATAGATTATTGAATAAAACATTTTTTGAGCAATGGAATCATAGGAGAGGGGTCCCCTTAGTCGTAATCTAATGTGATGATTCAAGAAAAATCAATGGCTTTTCGATCCAAGTCCAAGTTAGATATTTATGACAAGTTGCAACTCACTTCTTGAAGCCATTTAGGGACACATCGAGAATTTGGTACAGTGGCACAAAATTCAAACTGAGTAGCATAATTGAGTTATATAAGCTCCTGCAAGTTTTTTTGGTTAAGGTCCATGTGATCATTGTTGATGTTAGTGGTAGCATCAAACATGTATTTCTACACAGGTCCATGTGTCTAGACATTTGGAAATCATCCAAAGCCTTCTACTCTTGAATTTACTTTAGTTAAAGGAATTATTAAAGTAAATTTATTTTATTAATTAATTATGTAATTAGTAATTGAATTATTTAAGAAGCATGCTAAAAGTACTTAGCATGCAACATGTAATCTAAATCTCAAGTGACTGTGAGAAGTAATTGCAATCATAGATCACTTTTGAGATTAAAAATGGATTGTAACTCACGATTATAAAAGCAAGGCTAGGGTGAAGGAGAAAGACACTTGATCATGAGTTGTGTTAAGAGAGTTGGCACATAGAGTATTGGATCACGAAGGGATGTGGTTCAATATCTTAGATAGGTGAAGAAGCAATTTCATCTAGAGATCATACATGTCAAGGAGAAGAGAGAACATAGGAATACGTAGGTGGGTTTTGGTCGAAGGAAACCACAAGAGAGTGTTGGATTGTACGGATCTTTTTGTATAGGTTTTCCATACACATTTGTGGTTCACAGTGGATACATTCATGGATATCCGCGGGTCACATAAGAGAAAGTCATGGATACCTAGAAAAGCGTGCAAAACTGGTCATACAACATCTCAAACCTTTCTTTCTCTCAGTGAGCCATTATCCATGTTACGGGAGCCTTGATTTTAGCATAATAAAATCAATCTCAACATTGTTTTTCCCTCCGAGGTTCTTCCAGGGGTATCTACCCAAAAAATATGGTGTTCATGTGTGCTTGATTTGGTTTCCTAGTTTATGCTTTCGTTGCATGATATTGAGTTGAATCTTTTAGTAGTTTATTTTTGTTTTGTGAGTTGCTAATATGATTGCAATAAGGAAATCACTAGATAACAAATTACCTAGGTGCTGGAGTAAGAATTTCAACATGGTATCAGAGTTCATGCTTTGAAGAGAAGCCAGATCAGTACATGGGCAATTTTCCAATAACAGGTTATTTTTAGGGAAGTTTATTGGGTCTTAGGGATGGAAACAACACCATTGAGATTTGAAGACAGATTGGATGGAGCATCCAACTTCCTATCTTGGAAAGAAAGAGTTACATTCACATTGAAGGAGTATGACCTTTGGGAGTTAGTGGATAAAGTAGTTACTCCAATGACAGATCAGACATCGTTAGATGCTCACAACAAGAAGGAGATTAAAATAGAAAGAGTCCTCCTATATTTTGTGATGGCCAAAGAGATGTTTGATGCCCTGGTAACTTTATTCCAGAGCAAGAACATGAATAGGAATATGGTCTTAATGAATAAACTCGTATCAGTTTAGATGTCTAGATCTCACCAGCTATCTCATGAGGATCACATAGGTGCATGATCAACATGCATCCATAGGGGAGAAAACATAGGATGTGGAGCTCATGAACGTGGCAATGAATGGTCTTCCCAAGTAATAGGAATCATTTTTCAAAGGAGTTTGTTCTTAGGAGAATATCCCAGATTGGCAGAGACTTTGGGATGATTGCATTCAGGAAGAGACACGAGAAGAGTCTAAAGGAAGCAAGCAGGGACGTAGTGAAGGGAACTTGTCCCTTGTCAGTAATACAAGGAAGGGAAAAGGAAAGGGTTTTAGTAAGAAGGGTAACAATGATGGAAGATCATCACAACCAAGAAAGAAGAAGGACTTGAGTAAAATCAAGTGCTTCTCATGTCATAAGAATGGGCATTATGCATATCAGTGTTCGAAGAAGGAGAAGAAGGGTAATAAAAAGACATAGACAACATCATCAGTAGAGACGTAGCTTGATGAGTTTGCAACCAAGTTTGAGAAGGATTACTCAATGATTTATTTCCTTTCTACTAGCACAACAAAGAGGAGTTATTGGTTATTGGATAATGGTGCATCTCGTCATATGACAAAAGCTTGGGAATCATTTAATAGTCTGGTGGAGAAGGACTTAAAGGTTTATGTTGATCTTGGTGATAATGTCAGGTATGCAATGAAGGAAGAGGGAACAAATACGTTTCAACTTGAGTCAGGAGATTCACTAGATTCCCATGATGTAATTTACATACCAAGTTTGTAGAAAAAAATTCTTTAAGTCTCAACTATGGAGGACAATGGTTTTTTCGTCACTTTTTAGAAAGGGAGGGTACTTATACGTCCATATAAATCTATCCCATACAACACAGTGGTTGTAGGGGTTAGAGAGTGAACCCTATACAGGTTGCAAGGTAAGCATGTTCAGGATTTGGTACACAACAGTGACAACCTATGTGAATCGTGGCACGGGAGGTTGGGACACCTACACTATACGAAATTGTTGATTTTCAGGGAGATTGTTATAAGTCTTCCAGAGTTCAGTATTGAGCATCAAGGAGTGTGCATAGGGTGTGCGCTTGAAAAGAATGTCAAGGATTCTTTTCCAATCAACAAGAGTAGGGCCAAGGGGATCTTGGATCTTATCCATTTAGATGTGAGTGGGGCAATGCCAGTAGCATCATTACAGGGATCATCATACTGTGTGACATTTATTGATGTTTTTTCCAAGAAAACCTGGGTCTTCTTTATGAATACCAAGGATGAGGTCTTCATTCAGTTCAAAGAGTTTAGGACTTAGGTAGAGAACCAAACATGGATGAATATTAAGGTCTTGAGTTCATATAATGGGGGAGAGTACACCTCAAATGACTTCAAGGATTTCTACAAGGAGGTAGGGATCAATAGGGAGATGACATTATGACACAACCCTTAGCATAATGGGGTTGTAAAGAGAAAGAATTGGTCCATCATTGGTTCTGCCAAGGCTACGATACATGATAAGGAGTTTCCCATGTTTTTATGAGAAGAGGCATGTAATACATCGATGTATGTGCAAAACGGGAGTCCTCAGAGGATATTGGGGGAGAAGACTCTGAAGGAGGCATTCTCGGGGGTGAAGTCAGAGATAGGACATTTGAGGATCTTTGTTTTTCCAGTTTACATCTATGTGTCAGTGGAGAAGAGGATGAAGTTGGAGCCTTTAGGATAGAAGGATATATATTTTGGATACAATAAGACCTCAAAGGATTATAGGATATTCATTACAAAGTAGAGGAAGAAAGTTGTGAGAAAAGATGTGAATTTCAAGGATAAATTAGCATATAGGAGTACTCAGGAGTCATCAGTAGTGACAGAGGAAAAGGAGCAGCAGGCTCTGAAGGATGAACAACAATGAGCAGTTCATACTTCAGGTGGAGAGGAGGATTTATCCCCTTCCAGCCATATCAAGAGACCCAGGTAGCTAGTACAGAAATTGAGGGATGTTGGTGAGGCTCCTAGAAGTGTGGTCATAGAGCGCATTCCTCCGATGAAATTTTTAATCTATATGGTTCTTATGAGTATCATCATTGATGTTCAGGATTCTAGTTTTTAGGAAGAAGCGGATCAACATGTATCGTGGGATTCCATAGTAGAGGAGTACATCTCTATTATGAGGAATGATGTTTGGGACATAGTGTCGAGACTGGAGGGGAAGTCAGTTGTGAGTTCCATGTGGCTCTACAAGATCAAGCATGTTGCAGATAGTAGAATAGAGAAGTTCAAGGAGAGTTTTGTGGTGAGATGGTTCTCCCATAAAGAGGGAGTGGAATACGAGGAAACATTTTCTCCAGTCACCAGGTATGCTTCTATTCAAGTTTTTATTTCTATTTCTTCAGTTATGAAGTAGAGGATGCATTAGATGGATGTGAAAACAACATTCCTCAATGGGATCATTGAGGAGGAAGTATTCATACAGAAACACTAGGGCTTTGAGGTACATGGGAGGGAGTCTCATGTGTATAGATTTAATAAATCCTTCTACGAACTCAAATAAGAATCTAGTGCATGGTATTTTAGGATCAATGAATACTTGCAGAGTATGGGCTTTACCAAGAGTGAGGTGGATCCTAACTTGTACTTCATACTTGTTGGAAAGGATCCTCTCATATTGGTTCTATACATTGATGATTTATTTCTCAGAGGTGCAGAGGATATTATTGCACAATGAAAATCATATGTGACTAGAGAGTTTGAGATGAAGGACATTAGCTTGATGCATTATTTCTTGGGGTTAGAGGTGTGGCAGGTATCAAAAGATATATTCCCTGGACAAGGGAAGTATGCAATAGATATCTTGAGGATATTTAGGATGGATGAACATAAACCGATGGATACACCTATGATTACCAATCTGAAGAAGATTGACACTTCAGATTCAGAATTGGTGGATCCCAGGATATACATGCAGCTGGTAGGATCCTTGATGTATTTAGTCAACACCAGACCAGACATTTGTTTTTTTGTAAACACCTTGAGTCATTTCATGGTAGAGATAAGTAAGGTGCATTGGATCACAACAAAGCATGTGCTCAGGTACTTGAGAGGTACAATGGAGTATAGATTAATATATATTGGAGGATATGGAGTAGAGTTGTAGGCATATATAGACTCATATTTGGAAGACAATGCAATAGACAAAAAGAGCACCTCAAGGTGTTGCTTCAAATTGGGATCAAGAGTGTTTACTTGGTTCAGTAAGAAGTAGACTTATGTAGCACTCAGTTCAGCAGAGGAAGAGTATATGGAAGCGAGTATGGCTAGCTGTGAAGCCATTTTTCTTCACAAAATGCTTACAGGTTTATTTGGTCAAGAGTTGGGGCCTACGGTGATATATTGTGATAATAATAGTTTTATCAAACTCTCTAAGAATATAGTATTCCATGATAGGTCCAAGCATATTGAGATCAGATATCACTTCATTCAGGACATGATCCAGAAAGCAGTGGTGAAGATTCAATATATTTCCACAAATGAGCAGGTTGTAGATATTTTGACCAATCCCTTGGAGAAAGGGAAGTTTGTATTCTTCATAGACAGACTTGGAGTGGTGCAGAATACCTTCCTTGCTAAGAGGGAGTGTTGATGTTAGTGGTATCATCAGACATGTATTTCTGTACAGGTCTATGTGTCTAGACGTGTGGAAATCATCCAAAGCCTTCTACTCTTGAATTTACTTTAGTTAAATGAATTATTAAAGTAACTTGATTTTATTAATTAATTATGTAATTAGTCAATTGAGTTATTTAAGAAACATGCTAAAACTACTTATCATGCAACATGTAAACTAACTCATAAGTGAGTGTGAGAAGTGATCTCAACCTTAGATCACTTTTGAGATTAGAAATAGATTGTAGCTTACGATTATAAAAGAAAGGCTAGAGTGAATGAGAAAGAAACTTGATCAAGAGTTTTGAGAGATTCAACACACAGAGTATTGTATCATGAAGGACTGTGGTTCAAGATATTGGATAGGTGAAGCATGTTCATCTAGAGATCATAAATTTCAAGGAGAAGAGAGAACAGAGGCATACGCAAGTGGGTTTCGGTCGGAGGAAGACACAAGAGAGTGTTGTATTGTATGGATCTTTCCATAAAATTTCTTCATACACATATGTGGGTCACAATGGAGAAATTCATGGATATCCCCGAGTCATAGAAAGGAAAGTCACGGATACCTAGAAAAGCATGCAAAACTAGTCGTACAACATGTCAAATCTTTCCAGGTTAGCCTGTAGTTGTATTTCTCTCAATGGGCCAATATCCATGTTATGGGAGCCCCAGTTTTAGCATAATAAAATCATTGTCAGCACAGGTTTTCCCTCCGGGATTTTTCCAGGGGTATCAACCCAAAAATTATGGTGTTCATGTGAGCTTGATTTGGTTTCCTAGTTTATGCTTTCATTGCATGATATTGAGTTGAATATTTCAATAGTGTATTATTGTTTTGTGAGTTACCAATCTGATTGCAGTAAGAAAATCACTAGATAAAAAGTTACCTAGGTGATGGAGTAAGAATTTCAACAATCATGCTACCCACAAACGCTTGAGCTAGTATCTTGAAAAATTGACCCCTTAGTGAAAAAATATGTGTGGGAGTGAATTTGGAGAATGACCTCCTTTTGGCACTATAGATAAACATGGATGGTTAGAGCCACGTGCAAGAATTCTATTATAATGAAAATTGCTAATGAGACACCTAATACTATAAGGACACAACTAAGATTATATTAGGATGCAACAAGGACATTGATGGGACATGTAGGATGCTAAAATGACTCAATTAATATGTTAATACAACATAATCAAGACACATTTGTGACACCTAGGATGAAAAAATAATTCAAGTAGGATGCTATGAAGATGCTAGTAAGAGACTAAGGAGACCCTAAGACCCTACTAAGATGTAATTATGATGCAAAATATGATAACAAGGAAACTCAAGAGACAATAAACATAATCTAAGGACACAAATGAGATGCTACAAGTACTCTAATGTGGATGCTAAAATACTTATGAGAACACTAGAAATATGCAATATTAATGACAAGGATGCATAATACTATTCATCTATGATTTTAAAATGATAATTTCCATCCTTATGTCTTCACTTCAAGGATGATTTCAATCAACCTTTTTGTACTTGCAGATATGAATTGTAATTTGCATAGGGATAGTTTTTGGGATAAAAGTTAAAATAAGTTTGGTGAAATTGCATAAAGGTGGAAAAACTCATTTTGTAACATTCATCAAAACTAGGTTTTCCTCTAACTATGACTATGATCGAACAAAAGCCAAATGCAACCATTGCAGATACAAGAAAAACAATAGATTAGCAAACCAATTTTTAACTTTGTCTTTCAAACAAAGTTTGTGTGTCTAGCATGAGCTCAAAACATCATTCGTGATCTTAAAAGAAAATCTCTAGGTACAAGTGGGTACATTAGATGCAATCTTTAATATAAAAATATTAGTGTCTAATCTTGAAGAAACCATACTGGTCAAATGAAATTTTACCGAGGAAATGAGGTATCATAGTAAAGAATGACAAATGAATTGTAGTTTTCAACACATAATTCCTTCTTTATGTTGTTAAGGTTTTCTTTATAAACTTGAAGCTTTGTTATGCAAGCTACCAAGACCCAACACTTGAGATAGTTTCAAAAAAAATTGAAGGCTGTAACTTAGTTATCTACGTACAAAATGAGGTAAACAATATGTCTATGGAAATATATAGAACAAAGATATAGATTGGGAACACTTCAATCTTATTTTCTAGTGATAAAGAAAAATAATTTTTAATAATGACCTTGACAAGGTGTGCAGCTTGCATAGGTAATAACTTAGGCATACAGACTCAAGATCAAGAAATTGATGGCTCATTGGGAACATTATGAAGAGCAATAAAAGGTGGATGGAAACAAGTAAATGATGGATGCCATGCCCCGTGATGGGTATAATAAGGATTTATAGTGTGGTCAAGGAAGATGTTGGTTAGGATCTTATCTTGGCTTCTATGGAACACATAGGGTGGAATAATAGCATGGTTTATTTACCCGATGTGCAGTTGCATTGCATGCACAAAATAGAATCCTAATGCAATTATTGTTCGAACAATTACGTTGAACTCTTTCCATAATTATTCTACATGCTTTAATGAAAAAAATACATCATTACACCATTCTAAAAGGGATTTGGTGAGAGGTGTTATTTCCAAAGATCAGGTGTTGTATTTAGAAATAGATAATTGTAGTTAGATTTTCTATAATTATGAATTGGGAAAGAATGGTACTATCATCATTCATTTATCAACTAGAGGAATTTTGGTTTGTGGGAGGCATTGCATCTACAAATCATGTGGCATTGCATCCAATAATGAGTATTGGACATGAAAATATGTGTGTAGGACAGGGGTCAATATTTATGATGATATTGATGACAGGATTAAGTTAGTTAATGTGCTTGATAGCTTTTTGGAAAGGGGGAACACTAATTAGGATTTGTGGATGATGTTGGTTGTGGAGCTTGATTATCTTCATGATCTAGAGGTTTGTTTCAATCGTGCTTGGATCCCATTCGCTAACGAGGGAGTGTGGGGGGGCTTTCCCCCCCAAAACTATCGCTAGGGGGATCCATGGGGGGCGGTGAAAATTTTTGTAACCCCCCCCCCCC
>JZKD02S0344536.1:142681-156958 GCA_000966675.3 Picea glauca
GAAATATTGGAAAAAAATTCCTTGTAAAATATTGTAATTTCGTAGTCAATATAGACCGTTCATTATAAGTTCACAGATCTGATGGTAGAAGTTATTTTTAGGGATTGTTTCCCTAGAAGTTAACCCTCTCTTATGAGGGAATTGTATTGTGGTTGTGTAATATCAAAAATGTTGTATTTTGAGAGAGGAGAATGTGAGAGAAAGAAGAGGAAGTTACAATGGTTGAGTTGTAGGTTGCATCCCTTCATTTTGTTGGATAATAAAATGGAAGGACTTGGAAATTTCTCTGGTGGACGTAGCCCACACTAGGTGAACCAAATATATCTATGTCTATATTATAGTGTGTATCTTCTGTGTTTTATTTCCTCATTTGTTTTATTTTATTGCTCTGCAATCCTGTATAACAACTGGTATCAAAGAGAAAGGTAACTCACTGGAAAAGAGGGTTCCTGGTTCGAGTGGGAGTAATGGTGGAAGATGGAAAGTTTAGGGTCGATAAATTTAATGGTCAAAAATACTAGTTATGGAAGGTGTAGATGGAATATCATTTATATCAGAAGGATATATTCCTACCATTAGGTGGAATAGAAAAGAATCCAACGACCATGAAGGACGAAGAATGGTAGGCTCTTGACAAAAAGGCACTAGGAACGATATGGAAGATCCTGGAAGCGTCGGTGGATTTCAATATTTCAAAAGAAAAGAAAATGAAGGAGATGATGGATGCATTGTCTAAACTATATGAAAAACCCTCGACGTCCAATAAGGTATTTCTAATGAAGCAATTATTTAATATGAAGATGTCAGAAGGTGGGTCTATTACATATCATTTAAATGAATTTAATATGGTCACTAATCAGCTAAGTTATGTAAAAGTGGACTTTGATGATGAGGTCAGGGCTCTTCTTATATTGTGCTCATTGCTAGAAAGATGGAATGAAATGGTCATGGCTATAAGTAATTCTGTCTCTGGTTCAAACACTTTAAAATTTGATGATGTTTTTGGTATTATCCTTAGCGAGTAAATACAATGGAAAAGCAAAGGTGAGACATCAGGTAATGCGTTAAACATAGAGAATAGGGGAAGAAAAAATGATAGAGGAAAGGGCTCAGGGAACTGTGGGAATTATAGGAAGGTAAGATCCAAATCAAGACTAGGAAATATAGAGTTTTGGAATTGTGTTAAGAAAGGACATATGAAGAAAGACTGCAGAACTCCAAAGAAATAAAGAGATGGACAACAAGAGAAAAATCAAGAAGCAAATGTAGCAGGTGATGTGTTACAAGATGGTTTGATTATTTTTGTAGATAATATTTATGAGTCTTAGGTAATATATTTATGGGCTTCATTCCATGACACACCCCATAAGAAACATTTTCTAGATTATGTTCAAGGTGATTTTGGACAAGTTCATTTGGGTGATGATGCACCATGCAAAATTGTCTAAATGGGAAAGGTAAAAATAAACCAAAGGAATGGAAATCAATGGTTGCTGAAAGAGGTAATACATCTTCCAGATCTAAGGAAAAATCTGATTTCAAAAAAGAAGTTGGAAAGTGAAGGTTGTATATATATATATTTACAGATAAGGTGCGGAAGGTCACCAAAGGATAATTGGTGATAGAAAAAGGAGAGAAGGTAGGTACATTGTATTTATGCACTGATAATATTGATTCTTCTATATATTTAACTTCTACAGGAGTTGATACAACACTTTGGCATCATAGGCTTGGACACATGAGTGAGAAGGGAATGCAGATACTTCACAAAAGGAATTTTTTTCCAGATCTTAAACAAATTGATTTGTATTTCTGTGAGCATTGTGTTTATGGAAAACATAAGAGAGTTAGATTTCTCAGAGTCGGAAAAGAAAAGAAGATTGAAAGGTTAGAGCTTGTGCATACAGATGTATGGGAATAAACTAAGGTATCATCTCTTTGTGAATCTCATTATTATGTTACTTTTATTGATGATGCAACTAGAAAAACTTGGGTTTATTGCATTTGAAAAAAATCTAATGTTTTTTATACTTTTAAGAAATGTAAATATTTGGTTGAGAATGAGACAGGAAAAAGGTTGAAGTGTCTCAGATCAGACAATGGAGGTGAATACTGCAGCAAGGCATTTGATGATTATTTTTCATACCATGGGATTCGTAGAGAGAAGACAGTTCTAGGAACACCGCAAGAAAATGGTGTTAGAAAGGATGAATAGGAACATCATGGAGCGTGCAAGGAGTATGATATTGCATGCAAGGCTTCCCTTATAGTTTTGGGAAGATGATGTATTTATTCTTGTTTACTTGATAAACAGAGGAACTTCAAGTTATTTGGATGGTGGAATTCCAGAGGAGGCATCGACAGATAGAAAGGTAAACTATTCATTCCTAAATACTTTCAGTTGTGAAACATTTGTCTATATTGATAAAGAAAATAGAACAAAGCTTGAATCAAAATCCAAGAAGTGTACCTTTATTGGATATGGTGTTAATGATTTTGGTTATCGCTTATGGGATTATGAAAATCAAAAAATCTTTAGAAGTAGAGATGTAATATCCAATGAGATGGTCATGTATAAAGATCAGTTGCAGGGAAGGAAACTGGAAGAAGAAAAACTAGAATACACAATGCTTGATGAGATCACTAAAAAAGAAATTCCAAAGGTACCAGAAAATCAAAATGTACAACAACAAGAGTAATAGGTACCTCGAAATCCTGTAAGTGTCGTTAGAAGATCTACCAGGTTAAGTAGACCCCCTGAATGATACTCTCCTTCATTGTACTATTCCCAAGTGGAGTTGTGAATTTCTATTATGGAATAACTCCCCTGTGGATAGGTGAATATTCCCTTGGATTCTAGACCCCTAATACCAAGACAAAAAGATACAAATGGACACTAACATTGTAATGTTCCTGACTTGGCTAGTCTACGAAACGTTGCTAAAGTGTGTGTAGGATCAAAGGTTTACAGCATATAAATGATCATACAAATAATAAACGCGACGAAGGAATGTAAATTTTGTATTATGATATCTCTGTGGATTACAAAATGGCCGAATGCGGATGAATAAACTAAAAATACTCGACTAGATCAACAGACAAAGGATCTTAGCCAGAACACAAATAAGCAACTGCGACTGAATAAAATAACAACACTTAGCTAGATCAAAAGACAAAAGGATCTTATCCAGAATACAAATAAGCAACTAAAAGATAATACCCGGAATATGGGAGCACTGCGGAATCAATGAAGAATGATGGAAGACCTGGATGATCTTCCCGGTGACTAGGGTGTGTCTTTCAATACCGAAATCAGCCAACTGGTGTCTTCCTCCTGAAATACACTAAACTATATCTCCTGAGATGCACCTCTTCTCCTAAATGACAAGTCATAATCTGCATAATGATGAATTAGGTCGTTGACCCCTCCTTTATAGCTTTCCAAAACCCTAAATCTTGTTGAAACCCTAATCCATTATTGACTTCCAAAACCCTAAATCATTGTTGAAACCCTAATTCACTATTGACTTCTATTTTTAGCTCATAATGACTTAAAATCACTTTTAACCTTTTTTAGCTCAATGTCACTTTCTGAATATAACACCTGTGACTGGATTGACCTCTAGTAACCTTGTTCTCTCCTCTTTGGCCCTGGATATAGTCTAACGAGGTGGTTTAGACCATTAATCCTCCTCTTTGGAGCACCTATTTGGAAGGGGACATTACAGTCCTCCCTTCCTGAAATTGCTTGTCCTCAAGCAATACCAGTTCAGGGTGCTGCAACACCTGCTCGCTCTCCCAAGTAGTGTCCTCTACTGGAATCCCTCTCCATCTGATCAAACACTCTTTGATGACCCTGGTTCTCATTTTCCTCTCCCAGAACTCCAAAACCTCCTTCGGAACTAGCTCCAACTGTCCCTCCTCATCCAACGGGGGAAGCTCCTCTGATGTGCTAACTAATTGTCCCACTACCTTTTTTAGGCAAGACACATGGAACACGTTATGAATCTTGCTCCCCTCTGGAAGCTCTAGCTCATAAGAAACCTCGCCTACTCGACGCATGATCTTGTAAGGACCATAAAATATAGGCTTGAGCTTCTCGGCCCCACTCTTATTCAGAGATGACTATCTGTAGGGTTGGAGTCTCGAGAAAACCAAATCTCCAAGCTCAAAGGTGTGCTCTATCATGTGCATGTCCGCACTTATCTTCTGTCGGTTTTGTGCCATCTGCAGGTTTTCTTTCAACAACTTGAGAATCTCCTGACTCTCTATGATCTAATCCTTGGCCTTGGGATCTCTACTCTCCCCGAAGACCAAGTCTACCGAAGTGGGAGTAGCATATCTGTACAATGCTTGGAAGGGTGTCATACCAATGGACATGTGGAAGGTGGTGTTGTAGCAATGTTCTCCTAAATGTAACCACTTTACCCACATTCTTTGTTGTCCTCCTACATAGTTCCTCAAATACCCTTAAACCCACTTGCTAAAAGTATCGGTCTGCCCATCTGTCTGAGGGTAATAGCTGGTGCTAGGTGTCAACTCTGTCCCCTCCAACTGAAACAACTCTCTCCAAAATGTCCCTATGAACCGACTATTACCTATCACTGACAATGTTCTTCAGCAACCCATGAAGTCTGAAGACCTCCCTGAAGAAAAGATCGCAACCTGAACTGCATTGTACTCTATCGGTATGGCGTAGAAGTGAGAAAACTTGGTCAATATTTCGACCACTACAGAGATACAGTCCTTACCCTGGACCTTGGGTAGACCTATGATGAAGTCCATAGATATACTCTCCCATTTCTGCTCTGGAATGGGGAGTGGCTAAAGTAGCCCTGATGGAAGAGCATGCTCTGACTTGTTCTGCTGGCAAGTCACACACTCATTGATGTGTCTCATAACGTCTTGTTCGAGGCCCTTCCATGAGAACCTCTCTTTGATATGTCTGTAGGTTTTGAAAAACCCCTGATGGCCTACTAGAGGTGAATCATGAACTGCGGTGAGGATCTTCTTCTTAAGACCTGAGTCTGGCACCAAGTAGACTCTATCCTTGTAAAATATGACATTGTCAATGACCCTATACCAGTCATCCTGTATCTGCCCATCCATCACCTCACAAGCGAACTTGTTCTTGGAATATTCCACTAACAAGTGGGATTTCCAATCTGTTGAAATCTCCATCAAATAACATGTTGCAGGTCTCCTCGATAGTGCATCGGACACAATGTTCTTCTTCCCCTTAACATACTCTATGTCAAAGTAAAATTCCTTTACCTTCGCCACCCATTTCTATTGGTGCTCACTGAGGTCCTTCTGCTCAAGGAAATACTTCAAACTGTTTTGATCGGTCTTGACCACGAATTTGTTGCCCACCAAATATTGTTTGAACCTATTCAAGGCATGCATGATTGCCAACATTTCCTTTACATAAATGGAGTACACCTCTCAGGTTGATTAAGCTTCCAGCTCTCGAATACAATGGGGTGTCCTCCCTGCATCAAAACTGCATCGATCCCTTCGCCAGATGCGTCACACTCTAGTACAAATGGTATGGTGAATTCTGGTAGTGCCGACACTGGACAAGTGCCCATGACTTCCTTCATGTGATCAAAGACTTCCTTGGATTTCTCGGTCCATATGAAGGCCCCATGCTTGGTAAGATCTGTCAGCGGTGCTCGAAGCTGAGAAAAACCCCAAACGAACCACCTGTAATAGTTGCACAGCCTGAAGAAGCTCCTCAATTCTGTCACGTTCTTAGGTGTCGGCCAATCCAGAATGGACCTGATCTTCTCTTGGTGCACCTGTACCCCCTGTGCACTGATTATGTGGCCTAAGTAAAGAATCTCTGTCATATTGAACTTTCACTTAGACTCTTTGGCATATAATGATTGTGCCTCCACGATGCTCAATACCTCATCCAGGTGCCTCATATGCTCTTGCCATGATTGGCTATAGATCAAGATGTTGTCAAAGAAAACCAAGACTGATTTCCTTAACTGATCCCTGAATATATGGTTCATGCAATACTAGAATGTAGCGGGTGCATTGGTTAGACCAAATGGCATAACCAGGAACTCAAAGTGTCCAAAATGACATCAAAATGTCATCTTCTCTATGTCCTTCTCTTGAATGTTGATCTGATGATATCCAGAGTGTAGATCAATTTTTGAGAAGAAAACTGCCCCATGCAATTCATCCATCAACTCGTCAATGCGTGGGATAGGGTATCGGTTATTAATGGTTTTCTTGTTCAAGGCTCAGTAATCAATGCACATCCTCATGGTGCCATCCTTCTTCAGAACTAAGACAACTGAAGAAGCAAATGGGCTGTTGCTCGGTCTGATGTGTCCCATCGCCAGCAATTCCTTGATTTCCTTCTCTATATCATTCTTGAACCTCCTAGGATGACAATAGGAGGGGGCGATCATAGGTTTTCCCCCCTCCTCCAACTCAATGGTGTGCTCAAACCCCCTATCAGGTGGTCTTCCTGGTGGAATTGCCTCAAAGACTTATTGATGTCATCCCAATAAATTCTTGATCTCTGTATGGTATTTTTGTCAACCTTTTGAATCCTTCTAAGTAGTGATCAAGAATTCTGTGGCATATGCTACCTCCCCATGTATAAATATCCTCTCCATCCTCTTGGTTGAAACTATCATGGGTGATCCTGTCGACATACCTCTTAGAACAACCTTCTTCCCATCCTGATCTTTGAATCCCATTTATAAGGTTTGGTAGTTGGTAGTGATTTTTCCCAAGGTAATCATCCACTGAACTCCTAACACCACATCTGTGTCCGATAGGTCAACCACATAAAATGTGTCTCTCACTGTGTAGTTGCCTAACTTAATCTCTAAGTTTGGAACTATGTCTAGAAACTCCACTGTGTAGCCATCTGCTACTGCAACATCAAACCCCTCAAACTCCTCTGTTTGAAGTGCCCATCTCGATACTAGTGAAGCGTCGATGAAGTTGTGGGTGGCCCCACCATCTATAAGGGTGATTTATCGTTTCCCATGAATGATCCCTCTGATACGGAGGGTATCATACCTGGGAATACAATAAAGGGTCGCTATGACACCTCCCTTTGTTGGTTTCCTCCTGTTAGCCTGTTCTAGCGGTTGTGGGACTACTGGAGGATGGGATCCTGCTGGTGTCAGTGGTCTATGGGGGGGCTGCTCCCTTGTTGGTGTTGACTCCTCCTATGAACTAGTGGATCCACTATTATTCTCCTCCTCCTCATTGTCCATGTTGTCTATTGCTACCTCAATATAATGAATCTCTCCCTTGCCCATGCACCTGTGGCCTGGGACCCAAGGATATCTGTAGTTGAAGCAAAGCTTCTACCTCATAAGCTATCGCCTAGTCTCATCATCCAACTTCTCCTTACCCTTCCACTCTCTCTGGAATGGATTCCTGTCTCGATCCCTCTAGAGCACAAATGGCTTGGAGAAATTTTTAGTCTTTGGCACTGAGTCTGCCATATCTCGAGTGCGAAGGATGGAATCCGACAAAGTGGGAGGCCTGTATGCCTTCACCCATCCTCTCAAAGGCTCTGTGAGTCCCTCTATGAATAGCATGATCAACCTAGGCTCTGATATATCTATCACTACCACGGCTACCCACTGAAACTTTGTGATGAATGCCTTTGTTGTGCCAGTTTGTCTCAACTGGGTTAGATCTCGGATCTGTAAACTCCCTATAGGAGGTGATGCGACTGTGACCCAATGCCACCAGTCCATGATACCACCACTCATGTGCCTCACCCTCCAAGTGTAAGGTCGCGAAACTGATGGCCTTTGTCTCGATCATTTGGTTGAGCTTGTAATACGTGTCTAGTTTATGTGCCCAAGCTTTGGTGGTGTATTTGGATGATCTGTCAAAAGAAGGGATGGTGATTTTCCCAACTTTTTAGATGAAATCGAGGTTATTCCCCTATTTCTATTGTGGTCCTCCTCTCTGCGACTCTCTGGGGTGGTTCCTGAGTCTGAGTCCACAGTACTCGACTAAGGTCATGTCCTGATGGAAGTCACAACCCAATGTTGCGTACTCCCTCCTATACTCTGCAATTTTGTCGGCATGAGTGGGTGGCCTCTGTGCTATCGGTGGCGGTGCTGCTACTGGGGGTGCCCTATGGAAAGTGAGAAACATGGGTCTAGGAATCCTACTCGAAGAGGTGTATGTGAAAGAGGTTTATTGGGGTCTATTGCCTGCTCCCGAGCTCCCTTATGTTGCATGTGGGACTTATGTATCTAGGGTGCCCACTCTAGCCAATCTATCAACCCCCTGTGCCAAGGACTGAGACATGGTCCATTGACTAGCTAACATATCGTTGATAACCTACATGAAAGATGCCTCTAGATCTACGGGGGCCTTTCCACTGTCGTCTGGTCGCTCATATCTATCTCCTAGCATCCTCTCTACCTTGCGCTCAGCCTCACACTCTGCCCTTCTCTCTGCTTCTATGTGTGCATCTTCCTCTTCCTCTAAACTAGGAGGAAAAGCGGGAAAATCAGACCTATGCCTTCTTTCTTGATGCCTGTTGTAAGTGACATATTCGACACCTACGTGTTCACGACCCTCTAGGTCTTCTGCTGCACTCATTTTCTTTAGTCACAAGCTGGCAGGATAAAGATCTGATACCACTGTAAAGTTCCTGACTTGGCTATTCTAGGAAACGTTGCTAATGTGTGTGTAGGATCAAAGGTTTACAGCATATAAATGATCATACAAATAATAAACGCAACAAAGGTTTGAAAATTTTGTATTATGATATCTCTGTGGATTAAAAAATGGATTAATGCATCTGAATAAAATAGAAATACTCAACTAGATCAACATACAAAGGATCTTAGATGAAATACAAATAAGCAATTGTGGTTGAATAAAATAACAACACTTGGCTAGATCAAAAGACAAAAAGATCTTAGCCAGAATACAAATAATCAAATAAAAGATAATACCCGGAATATGGGAGCACTGTGGAATTAATGAAGAATGATGGAATACCTAGATGATCTTTCTGGTGACTAGGGTGTGTCTTTCAACACCAAAATCAACCAACTGGTGTCTTCCTCCTGGAATACACTGAACTATCTCTCCTAAGATGCGCCTCTTCTCCTCAATGACAAGTCATAATCTGCATAATGATGAATTAGGTCGTTGACCCTTCCTTTATATCTTTCCAAAACCCTAAATCATGCCGAAACCCTAATTCACTATTGACTTCCAAAACCCTAAATCACTGTTGAAACCCTAATTCACTGTTGACTTCTATTTTTAGCTGATAATGACTTAAAAGCACTTTAAACCATTTTTAGTTCAATGTCACTTTCTGAATATAACATCTGTGACTGGAGTGACCTCTAGTAACCCTATTTACACCTCTTTAGCCCTTGCTATAGTCTAACGGGGAAATTTAGACCATTAAGCCTCCTCTCTGGAGCTCCTATTTGGAAGGGGACATTACGAACATCCCTTTGAGATTTGTCTAACTAGCCAAAATAGAGAGAAGGATAAAAAGGTGTTTGTACCTATTTCCGATGTTTGTCCTTTCTACTCCGATGTGAACTTGATGGCCAAACTCTTTCACATAGATTTTTACCTGCAAAACTACGAACAACAAAGAGACACAATGAAGCTCCTACTCTAGAATATTGGATTAAACAAATTCATCTAAAATAGACAAGTATATGTAAGATACACAAACAAGAAGGGAATAGGCTAAGCATATTGATGAGAACTTGAAAGAGACACTTACAATCATGGATGGTGTTGCAACAGCTTCTCCAAATCCTCCTCATCTAACCCCTTGCTCAAAATATCGATGATCAGAATGACAATACTTTTGCTTATTGTTTTCCTCCATGTTCACCATGATAATGCCTCCCTTTTATAGGATTTGAGAGGCTCAACCACCTTGGTTATATTTGGTATAAGTTGAGGATATGACTCCATCAGTTGTGGCATATCTGATCCAGATTATTTTCGGCACGAAATGAGAGCGGAGATATAATAAATAAATGCGCATAGATATTGTGTATATCCAATAGTATATCAAAGATGAAACCATAAACACATATATACAGCAATACACGATTTCTATTAATGAAATAAATGTACAAAGACTGTAAAATTATAGAGTGAAAGACTCGCTAGAATGGTGGCAGCTTATCTCTGAGAAGAGATGTGATGACTACTCACATTCATAAGAAGATGATTACAATGAGGCTCTGAAGGCCTTTTTAAAATAAACCAAAATGCCAAAATCCCTAGACATCCAAAAACCTAACCCTAGGTGATGAAGCGCCAAAAGTCATGTGGGCCTTGTTTGGGTAAGTGAGTACATCAACTTCCTGGGGTCGTAACTTTTGCATACAATCTCCATTTTGGGCGTGTGATAGCTCATTGGAAAGGTATCATCGAGGAGATTAATTTTGGGGGATCAATTATGCCTTCATATGTCATTGAGAACCTTTATCTCAAAAAACCTTCATTTGGGCCCTCAAAATGGCCCTGGAAGTTAAAAACTGCTAAAAATAGTAAATTGCCAAAATTGCCAGAAAAATGTTTTGAGCCAGTCGGAAAAGGTGGGTGGCCACCGATATCCACCTGGATCAATATCCCTTAGATTCATCCTAAATCTTGGATTCGATCCAAACCAACTCGAATCATCTCTAGTTTTCCTTAGAGAAAAGGGGGATTTCTTCCCATGTTTTTCTCAACCAATCGACACTCCTTTAAAATAGGCAACAAAGTGTTGCAATGCTCCCTACTAGATGGACAGAGAGTGCTAGCGCTCCCTACATATGAGAAAGGGAGCATTGATATCCCAAAAAATTGTCAAGATGACTAATTCTCATAGCAAAACACTTTGTTTCATATTTCAAATGATGTGGCTTCTCCTTCCAACATGTTCTAGAAGATTTATCAAGTCTTTCCATGGTGTCATTCGCAATGCGACATTTACGACAGTTGTGATAAAATTGTGACACTTGCGACACTTGTGACAATGAGAATGTGACATTATCTAAGCGAGGAATTTTGACGTGTAATAGATTGCCCCCCAAAGTGTGAAGTCAGAAGATGAAAGTTGATGACCTAAACGCTTTGTAGATTTTTTGAAGCAAGGGTATGGAGTTGGGAAATCTGGTAAAAGATGCAAACAACCATCAAAAAAATGTTATCATATGTTTCAAACCCAAGGAAGACATACCTATGCTTGGGTAAAATATGACTTAAGGTATGGCCGCCAAAGAATACTCTATGAATCCATGATATTGACTAAGGGTATGACCACTAGTGATACAATGTGGATCCATACTTCTATGACATGGAATGATTGTAGCCACCTAAAATACACAATGGAGCTAAGAGATGATAATACATAGCCACAAACCAATACAACATGGATCTATGTGACAACATAAGTATATCAGTATATTCAAATGATCTCCTTTGCAACCTGGGTAAAGGGTATGATAGAGTGAACGCTCAACCTAGGGTCTTTGTCCCAAGTCCGATGTGATACGAATCTAGCCATGTGAATAAATAAGTTGATGTCGAACATGGTAGAAACCACTTGATTACCAATCATTGATGTATATCGTTAACAAGCATGAGGGAGATCACCAATGATGTCAATGATTCCCAAGATATCCTAGTACGTTCCAAAAAATGTCAATAAATGAGCTGAGGTAGAAAATTCATGGAATCATCCAATTAGAAGTCAATGATACAAACCCATTGTTGAAAGCGAGGAGGCCTGCCATTGAGACATGTAGGTCCCAAGGTACTAATTGGTTTCTAATTCTGATTCTCGGATGATGTGTTGAAGCCGACAAGAAAAGACTCGTCGAATGAGGGCCCTGATGTATCCCCCATCATCGACACAAAAATGACGTAGAAAAGTGATGAGATATAGAAAATGAATCATAGACTACACAAGTATGGAAACTAGAAATTTGTAATGGTTGACTATCAAGGCATATACTTCCCTTGAACACCGAGGCATGACATGAGACTTGGAAACATAAACACAGATTAGACCAAAACATAATTCAACGGGTGCTATGACATTATTCGGATGACTCTAAGGAGTGGAAAGACTTATAAGATTGGTTCAATGCGGAGGTTTAGCAGACTATCCAAGTGTTCAGGGTGAAGGTTAAAATAAGTGACGTGTTCAAGGGAGACTGCAAGAGTTGTTTGTAAAAATTATTAAAAACTTGACCCACTTCCTTCAATTTCTCCCCCATCCAGATAGGGGAGTACCTCTTTTTATTTTAACGAGCTCGAGGAGGATAAAACATGCTCGATATAACTCACCTTCGATGAGTCCCTTTTCCTTTGTTTAATGAACTGGAAGAAGTAAGGATTCGTTCCCATATGGGCCCTTCAATGTGTAATTTTAGCGAGTCTAGAGAAGGAAAACTCGATGGTTTTTCATGTTTAGAGGGTTTGAAAAGAAAATAAAGGTGACTCCAGGGTTGTCCTTTTCTGTAATTTTAGTCCCTGAGGTCCGAAAAAGAGATAAATTGTTACTCAGAAGACACCCTTTCGAGACCTTTTAATGAGCATGAAAGGAAGCAAGATCAATCGACGATATTTTCATATTTAGAGAGTCTGAAAAGAGCTTAAAGATGACTCCATGGGTTTCCTTTTTTGTATAACCTTTACGAATCCAACAAAGTGATAAAAGTCTACTTGGTTACATTCTCATGTTTTTGCAAGCTTGAGAAAGAACAAAGATTATGCTCATCAGTGTAACAAGGTTGTCGAAAGATGTTTCTTGAAATCCTGTAAAAATAGACTGTTATGGGACCAAAGCATTAGTAACTTCTTGAAAAAATATTAAAAACCCAAAAATGACTTTATAATAAGGAGAAATATAAAAAATAAACCTATCAAATAGTGAAATAGGTCCAAAGTTTATTTACCATTTGGGTCTTTACCAATCTCCTCTATATTTTGTAGTTTCATCCTTTTGGAAGATTTTTTCGACTGATGATTGCGGGAGCTATGAGTGATCATTTCCAGATTAGTCCAGACCAGGTTGGTAATATTTCTATCCTCATCATTTTTCATGGTTCTTTACTATATTTTGTCTTTTGTTTTGAGCATTCTAGTCTCCTTAGGAATCCCTAGAGCACAGAACCATATCGACGCTCCCTCAAAGCACTAAGGGGAGTGTCAATCCAGATTTTAGCACACTAGTGTACATGCATAGGGAGTGCTAGAACTCTGTAGGCGGTTTTTAAGGAGCGTTAGGTGCAGAACTCAAAATTTGTTTGACTTTTAGGATAAATAGAGGCAATTTTCTTCCATAAAAAATTGACTAATGATGTTTAAATGTTGCATTTGCAAATTTTATCTGTTGTTTAGCCATGATAGAGTGGAAAGAGTGTGAACATGAGTTCAATGATATTTCCTCTCTCCAAGACCCTCAAGAGACTGTAGCTTTGCTAAATTGTGGGTTACTCAAGTACTGCAAGCTCCAAAATATGAGAAAGGAAGTATTGTTGCTTGAGTATTTGATTGGCCTATAGGACGATGTTGAGAAAGTGTTTCACATTGGACTGCACATGCTTGAAATCAAGCTAGATGATGTATATTTTCTAATAGGGATCTCGAGGAGAGGGGAACTCATTCTCTTGTTTAGACACCAGGAAACTCCTCAACCAACTGAGGCATATGTTGTCGAGCATTCCATACCAAGATTGTGGTTGGTGGGTGGTCAAATCGTGATAAAGCATGTAAGAGACTTGGCACTTCAATAGATTATGTTCGCCAACACCAAAATGGCAGGTAGTAATAGTGCTGACTTGGCCTCAAAATCATAGATCTCGTATTCCCTACAATGTTTAGATCCCAGATTGTTCAATTAGAGTGCAGGGTTCCTTAGAAATGTCAAGGAACAAATATCCAAGTGAAGGACGGGAAGACAAAACTAGTTTGGGTATGGTTCTTTTTTATTTTTGTTTTTCTTAGAGAGGGTTCCTCATATGCAGCCACAGGTTGCATTGATAGCACATCTCATGAATAAGACTTGTATGGAGAGGTGGACCAACCTATCCCCTAGGTTGGGGAATGAGCCTTCAATATTCAAATTCACTGTTGACTTCTTCGCATGGTGGAGGAGACAATTAGTGGTTATTAAGGACTTCCCTTATGCTAGGGTGGACTTTCAAGGTAGCACAGACCCAATATTTCCTGAGGGAATCCAATGGGATGAGTCAGGTATGAAACTTATCCTTGCCACATACATTTGTGTTTATA
>JZKD02S0344536.1:162627-176169 GCA_000966675.3 Picea glauca
TAAGGTCATCAACATAAAGGACAAGGATTATGAGATGGCTTCCTACTTTCTTGGTATAGACATTAGGATCAAAATGGCATCTAGAGAATCCAGTGGTAATAAGAAAGCTATCCATCTTGGCATATCAAGCTTAGGGATCTTGCTTGAGACCATAAAGATATTTCTTGAGGCAACAAAAAAGGCTAGAGTCATTTTGGACATAGCCAAGAGGTTGTTCCATGTAGATTTCTTCTTGCAAATTTCCATGCAAGAAGGTGGATTTAACATCCACCTGATGGACCTCCCATTTATGTGAGACAGTAAGGGAAAGAACAAGGCAAATGGAATTCATTTTTGCTACAGGGGAAAAGGTTTCATTATAGTCAATTCCTTCAACTTGGGAAAATCCTTTGGCAACTAACCAAGCCTTATGTCTTTCAACACTTCCATATGATACATACTTAAATCTGTAGACCCATTTGCATCTAACAATTTTTCTTCCTTTTGGAAGAGGTACAAGATCCCAAGTATCGTTCACCATTAAAGAACGATACTCTTCATTCATTGTTGTATCCCAATATGGATGACCTGAAGCTTCTGCAAATGTCTCTAGATCATGAGTTTCTGAAACTTGATCCAAAAGAGAAGAGGTTCGAATAATATTGAGTTTACCAAACACAGATTCAATTGTGTCCCAAGCTTCTTTGGAGTCATCAATATCTTGAAGGTGGTACCTTAAATCGGGAGAGATGGAAATTCCCCCTTAGTCCACATGCTTAACCATTTCTATTATCCAACTTGGCTTTCTTATCATCATCAGTGGGTGCTTTTCCTTTCCCAAGGTAATCCGGTACAAGCCTTTACTTCTTAATAAATATTCCATATGACATTTCCATTGGAAGTAGTTGTTATTGGTAAGCAAGACAATACTTGTAGAAGCCATATTAAATATGTAGATAATGTGGATTTAAAAACTGAAACTGATGATCTGGATGGAAAGAGCTTGAAAATTTATGCGGTTTTAAAAAAAAACGACACTGAAAATAGACTTCTGATGTTAGAGTTATGCCCTTTTAAAAAAAAGGCACAATTGGTAACCAAATGACCACATGATTGTGTAAGTTGTTTTATGAAGTGGCCCACTTTTATAAAGAGAAGTGGGGATCACTTTTACAATGAAGTTACTTTATAATAGAAAAGATGCATGCAAAATAAATAACTCTAAAATAAAATATTAAAGCTACTTATAGTGATTCACTTTCATACTTGAAGGGAAATACACTTTACAATTTTAGCATGAACTTTTTCAAAAAAAAGTAACAAAAGAGAGACTTGAACTCAAGACCTCTTACTTAATAAGGCAACTTTTAACCAAATGATCTAGCAAAACATATTGTAATGTTCAGAAGGAGGATTGGGGGTGTTGTTGTTGTTGTTTTTGTTGTTGTTGTTGTTGTTGAAGACAACCTTGGAGAGCGTGCCAAAAAAAGCCTCTTTTCACACAAGACAAAAATTCTGCTTCTCGATGACAACACGGGTTAGATCTTGGTTAGCTTACTCGGAAGATGCACCTTTTCCTATCCATTTTTTATTTGCCGAGATCGTACAGGGCACGAGGCAAAGAGTATACATAGATCTAAAAGAGTAGAAACATGGAAATAAATAAAACAAAACCGAAATAAAACCAAAATACTACTCTGCAAAATTTTTAAAAATGCGTATTCAAGCTTTATACCTCCGGATCTGACTGTAATGGTCATATCTTGGGCAAATGGAAACCTTTTCGAGTGAAATGAAAAGTGTTCCTGACTGAAATGAGTGCTCTAGATGCAATGGAACAGTCCTCTCAACCTATAAATGTATGGAAATGACATAAAGTGGAGATGAGGCAACTCGGCTTCACGATCTCGATCTACAATAGGACCGGGTCTTCAAACAGGCTCCGATACCATGTTTGACAACATAGGTATTCCAACAGAGAATGAACACCTTCAATAACCACTCACATAACCAGATCAAATATCAAAACACCGATGTTTTCATGTGGTAAAACCCCTACGAGGAAACATCCACGACCCCAACCAACTCGACCACTTGGAGTAGTTTATTAATGCAAAGAAAAAGATTATAGAGAGATTTTATAGGAGAGTTTCTCACAATCAATCATCGACGAATGAACCTCCATGGTATTTAAATAGAGATCATGGACCAATCGGGTGTTAAGCCACGGATCAATGGCCATTAAGATCGAGGAGAGTATGAACCGTCAGATCACTCTATGTTGGGAACATATCGTGACCGTCGGATTTTCTAACTACAAATGCATACTAATGCATACTATAGAAACACACTAGAAAACACACTTTTACCTAATGACACAATAGACCAAGTAGATCTTACTAACTCCTAAGTGTCTAAATATCCTAACACTTAGTGACCAGAACAATGTTAGAAACCCATTCGGTCAAGGGGACAGGATAAATAAAACCAAACTTCAACATTTTTTCAACTTCTGCCTTTATGGCTGCGGTTTTCTTAGGATGTAGCAGGAGAAGTTTTTTTCATACAGGTTTAACACCTGGTTAAGTTTTTATCTCATGCACAACAATCGATGGATCAATCCCTGATATTTCTTTGTAACTCCAAGAGAAGATGTTGCGGAATTATTTGAACAAAGCAGTATAAATTTCCACTTCTTCAGGTGAACAATTCCCACCTAGATGAATGTTTTCCACAATACCTTCTTTGATCGAGATGTCAATAGAAATAGTAGAAGATATTTTTCCCAAATTCCCCTCAGAGATGGTGTCCTGGGTGAGTATTGGAGATTGGGAAGAATTGACATCGCTAAGAAAGATGGAGTCTATATCCTTCTCAATTTCATCCAAACTAGGAAGAAAGGATGAATGATGGTGGTTATCATTCTAGGGTGCCTCTTCGATAGTAATCATTTCCATAATAGATTCATCTGATGGAAAAATATAGAGGATGTAATCAAAATTAGAGGATAGCGAATCCAACCAAGATGGCAACGAATAAGTGGTAGATGCCAAAAAATGTTAGTCATCCGGTGAGGGAGAGGCAGACTGGATGGCATCATACATAGCCTCTGCAGGACTAAGTGGCATAGTGTCACCCAATTTGTCTAATTCTAAAGGACTAGGCACAATCCATGGATCAAATTATTCATAGGATTGGTACACCAAAGTCAAGATCATATTGATCATGGAAATATGTTGTGAAGTGGGAGGAAGCGGTGTAGGAAAGGTACCCATAAGCAAAGAGTATTTTAAAATACCTACTCCTACACTTTCGTAAGTGATCTTGGAATCTCCCAAAAAAGGATTGTTGTTGGTTGTGTGAGCGCGAGCGTTGGGGGTGCAATAATATAATAGATCGGTAGTCACAATTTTACCTTTATAGGGGAATTATACACATAGAAACACTGATAAGGCGACGATGGTCATGGAATAAAACCAAATTCTTCCTAACAATAAGTTGTAATTGAGGGGAGCATTGACTACCTCAACATCTATTGAGACAATCTTGCCTCCCAATTGAACAGATAAGGATTGCAAAAGTCCATGAGGATGAAAGCCTCGCCCATCGAATGCTCATAACATAGTAGGGGATTGATTAACAACATGTGATTTCAACCCTTTCCAACAAGCTAATGACATGACACAAGTGGATTCCCCCTCATCCAAGATCATACAATGAATATATTGATTGTGGAAAACAACATCAATTTGGAAAGCCATCTAGTGTGAGAGTCATGACTTGAAATTATCGAGGTTAAATGTGATATTATTAGATGACTCAGGATCTATCACTCCAATGGTAGCCAAGAGAGTCCTATGTTGAATAGGGCAATGTTGTATAACTTCGAGAGCTGACATAGCACACGGTTCTTAGGCCAAATATTCAACGTTGTTGTACTTTTGAGTGACACATGAACTAGGATTAAAAGTTTACTTCCGAATAGTGCTCTTGGGAGGACGTAAGATAGAGTCAACAATAGGTTTCTCAATATAGAGTGGCTCAAATGGAGAAGTAACAATGGTAGACAGTGGATCCGACGTAGTACCATTAGTGACTTTTTCTTTCTCAGGTTTAGCCAGAGTGTCATATGTTTTAGTACTTGTGGTTAAATCGATCCCATTAAACATATAAATGTGGGAACTTGATGAAGCTTTCTTGCTAGGAGGGTGATTTGGATTTCCACCTACTGGTGGGGTAGGGGTTTGCGTAACCAGGGACTGCTGCTGAGGAAAAGGCTTTGACAATATATTGGTTGGGAATTTCCTTTAAAATGTTTTGCAACTTCATCACGATGAGGACAATCTTTTGTGTAGTGATCGTCACCACAAATGAGACATGGAAATTTCAGTTTTTGTTGTGGTTTTTTCTCAGTATCAGGTGGTTGAGTTGGTGTTTTCAATTTTTATTGTGATTATTTTTTTTTTTCTTCTTTCCCCTTGACTGTTTTGGAGAAGTAGATTGAACTACATTCACCTCATATATTTGAGTTGGGGGGAGGCGAATGAGAGTGAAGTCAAACCGATAGTGGGTGTAGGAATGAAGTGATTAGCCAAGTCGGTCGACTATGAGGGACATTATATTTTGACAGAACTGAAAACTCCATTTGCATGAGCTATGGAAGATGGTTTTGATGGATCGGTTGACGTGTGAGGAGCATTCAGTATCAATCCATACAAAATACTAGATTAGGAATAAACCAAGTCTAGGTACTAGGCTCGAGCAATGGCTTCCTCTTCCGTGACAACACCACCCATGGAGATTTCATGATAAATTGGAGGTAAAAGATATTTAGTGAACCATTCAGCCAATAATTGGTCAGGAATGGTTGCTTTTATAAACATTCGTCGGTGTCTCCACTCATGAATATGATCAGATATGTGTATGGAGTTAGTTTGATGAAGGGAGGTCAAGAGTTTTGTACCAATCTCATAACAGATGGGTAATTGAAAGTGCGCGAGGAAATCCATGGCAAGGGAATTAAAATATTGAAAAGTATCACATTGGATCTCAATGTACCATTTGGTTGCGGAACCTGTAAGTGTGCGCTGGAAAAGACGTAACCAGATGAAATCATCCATAAGTTATTTTGATGAACACCATAGATGAAACATTATCACATGGTTTTTAGGGTATTTTCCAAGTTTACAGTCAAATTTCAAGATGCTGGAAGATAACTTAGCAGGAATAATTGGCCAGAAAGGAGACTGTAATATGGGATCATTTGTCAATTGGGATAGATCTGGTAGATATAGTGTGGCTAGGAATGGTAGTTGTCGATTGACCTGAGGATGATATTGGTGTGGCATAGGGACACTAGTAGGACCATAAACTAGTTGATATGGATAGTTCTCGCCAGTAGGCCCTCCCATGTATGGTTGTTGTTGACCAACGTAGGTAGGATTCATTTGTTGAGGAATGTTCATGAAAGGAGAAGGGAAACTCATTTTTCCCTAGGGAGGATAACTAGTATATCCCATGGGAGGATAGGTCATTTGATTAGTTTGAGGTGGATAAACAATTTACCCTTGAGGGGGGTAAACAAGTTTTCCTTAGGGAGGGTAAGGATGTGGCCCTTGGGGAGGATAATATTGTTGTCCTTCGGATAATCCCCAAGTGGGATTCGGGACCCCCAAGAAAGGTTTTCTAGAATGTAATCCAGAAGGATTAGTATTCAATATTCTTCCATGTGGGTTGGGGTATGATGACCCTCCTTGATATGGTTGATGAAACATACCTCCTTGGGGTAGTGCCTAGAATTTTGGATGGTTTCCAGTGAAAGAAGGTTGTCCCCATACCATTGATTGGGTAACAACTGGGGTTTTTCCAAAAAAGGGGGGGTTCCCACCAGTGGGTATGTGTAAGGGAAGTTGTCCCTCGGGAGGGATGGGTCTGCTAGACGATGGTTTTCTCCAGTCAGGATTTGTCCCACAGGTGAGTGTATGTTTGTGGTAGGTTTCTTCATTTCCTGATGCACAGGTGTCCCAATAGGGTTCTGTCAAATATGAGATGTAGGTTGAAGAGGTATAGTAGGAGTAACTGTCAAGGTACCTTGAATAGGAATAGGCAAAACAATTTTAGTGTTACTTTGAACTATTACTGACATGGCAATAGGAATTAACTACTTGTTCGATGGGACGGTCAATAGTCTAACCTAGCAGTCCTACCTTGACACTAGCAGAGGTAAGAGGGTCAAAAGGTGGTCGACTATAATTGAATTTTTCATAAAGGTCACGTCTCGATGGAGTTATCCATATAAAATGAACATGATTTTGTTGTGGATTGACCATGTTAGCAGAACGAACATGAGTCATGTACTTGTCATTAAAATTCGGTCGCGTGGATTCCATATTTGTCTCAGTATATGGCCTTGATGACAAGCGAGGGTAATATTCTTCTATAATGTTACCAGAGGAGTCCAAACGAACAAGGAGTGGCTCAAGAGGAGCTTGTAATGTTGGATTAATAGGAAGGGTACCTTCCTCAACCATGACCAAATCTCTCTTGGGATTTGTTAACAAAGGAGTAGCATCACTCCTAGCATCTGAATGGTTGTCAACCTCTTCATGATAAATTTCTTCGGGTGAGTTGGGAGGTAAGGGTTCATAGCATTCTGGAGGAAAGCCTTGCATCCTATATGATCTACGAAGACCTTTATCATCTACAGTCTCATTTTTTTAATAGAATCAAGTAAATAAAAATCAGTCGCTAAAAATATAGAAAAACCAACAAGCAAACAATGCCTTCTCTCAATGAACGTACTAGTTGGTGATGAAATCCAACATCGCATGATCAAAGTGAGAATGGGATATGATATGAGCAGGTGGAACAATTACAATTGTGACCTGCTTAACGAACTTACACCTTGGTACAAGATTCCTCATGGTTTGACCCATGGGTTACCCTCCAAGGAGCCCGAGTGAGTTTGACCAATGTATGTTCCAAGTACAACAAAGACTTCCCTTCACCGTCACCTCACGTAAGGACCCTAAATATAATGGATACTAAGGAAACTAACTCTTACTCAGCCTCTGGGAGGGTATAGTCGACAGTCAAGTCCGAACGTATAAATTTCATGCAATTTATTTTCAACAAGACTCCAATTAAGTGTTAAATTGTAAATAGATCCTTTCCCATATCCAAAAACCAATGCAAAAAGTATCCCTTTGTTTGATTATAAATGTGATTTGAATGATTTTTCTAATGCTTCTTGTTTCAATAATAAAAATAAATTTCACTATTGTGACTTTGGAAAATTGAAAGCAAAATCACACAAACAAAAGGCACTCTCAACAGTCAATAAGAGACCAAAAAAAACTACGATTCAAAGAAAAACACCAAAAACAACAAAAAACACTTAAGAAATATTCTAGAAATGGACAAAGGTTAGAGATAAATTAAATAGTAAAGAGGTCACTCAGTTTCCTTATAACAATATTTAATCAATCAGATGAACAAAAAAGTAGCAAAGCACCCAAGTTTGAAGAAAAAAGGTTGATTTTGCGACAAGGAAACACAACACAAAACCCAATAAAATATTAAAAAGGTGAAAAGAACCAAGTTGTAAGCCAAACAAAATACATAAACTGATAGAACAAGGTCTAAGTTAGAGAGAAATACCAAATAGCTACACCCAAGAAAAAGGCAGTCAACAATTTTTCAAGGCAAGGAAAAATCGACGCTCTGGTAATAACAACACCAGAGCGCTACAACGCTCCCTAACACGCTTCGAGGGAGCATTGATAAAGAAATAAATGCTCTGAATGTAACTGGAGAGGGCCCAAGTTCTGAGAAAGACTTGGGAAAAACCTAGAAAATTCAAAAACTCAAGCAGTTCGTTCAAAAGACTTTGTAAGAAAACTTTAGAAAAAATAATAGATGTATGGATGGATAAAATCAACAAATGGGATCTGAAGATGGGGAAAAGGAAAATACAAACCAAGGAAAGAAACCAAAACTAAAAGCTTCATCCCCATTGGAGTCACCAATTTCTATTATGGAATAATTCCCTTGCGGACAGGTGAATATTCCCTTCGATTCTAGACCCCTAATACCAAGACAGAAAGAAACAAATGAACACTAACATCCCTTTGAGATTTTTCTAACTAGTCAAAAGAGAGAGAAGGAGGAAAAGGTGATCGTACCTATTTCTGATTTTTGTCCTCGTTGCTTCAATGTGAACTTGATTTCCAAACTCTTTCACATAGCTTGATACCTACAAAACTACGGACATCAAAGGGACACAAGGAAACTCCTACTCTAGCATATTGGATTAAACAAATTCATCTAAAATAGACAAGTATATGTAAGATACACAAAATATAAGGGAATAGGTCAAGTATATTGATGAGAACATGAAAGAGACACTTACAATCATGGATGGTGTTGCAACAACTTCTCCAAATCCTCCTCGTTCAACCCCTTGCTCGAAAGATCCACGATCATAATGAAAATAGTTTTGTTGATTATTTTCCTCCTTGTTCACCATGATAATGCCTCCCTTTTATAGGATTTGAGAGGCTCAACCACCTTGGTTCTATTTGGGATAATTTGAGGATATGACTCCATTAGTTGTGGAATATCCCTTAGATGAATCCTAAATCTTAGATTCGAGCCAAACCAACTCGAATCATCTCTATATGTCCTTAGAGAAAAGGGGGATTTATTCCCATGATTTTCTCAACCAATATATGTTCCTTCAAAACGGGCAATAGAGCGTTGCAATGCTCCCTGCTAGATGGACAGAGAGCACTAGTGTTCCCTGCATATGAGCAGGGGAGCATTGAAATCCCAAAAAAATTTCAAGATGACTAATTCTCATAGAAAAACACTTTGTTTTGTCTATCAAATGATGTGTCTTCTCCTTCCAACATGTTCTAGAGGATGTATCAAGTGTTTCCATGGTGTTGTTCGCAATGCGACATGTGCAGAATGAAAATGTGATATTTATGACACTTGTGACATGTGCGACAACGAGAATGTGGCATTATCAAAGTGAAGAAATTTTGGCGTGTAACAATTGTTGACTGATTATGGTTAATTAGAATGTTATGCAGAGGAAATGTAGGTAGACACTAAAAAGAAGTGGGAGCAAGGCATGAAAGAGGAAATGGATTCCTTGTTAAATAACAAGACTTGGGACTTGGTTCAGTTGCCTGTAGGAAAAAGAGCATTGCAGAATAAATGGGTTTACAAGTTGAAGGAAGAAGATGGAGGAAAAAAGTGGTACAAGTCTAGACTTGTTGTAAATGGGTTTGCACAAAATAAATTTGTATATTTTGATGAAATATTTTCTCCTGCTGTTAAAATGACTTCAATTAGGACTATTTTAAGTCTTGTGGCAATAGAATATTTGTATATTGAAGAATTAGATGTAAAAAAGAATATTCTCCATGGGGATTTGGATGAAGAGATTTATATCCAGCAACCACAGGGGTATGAGGTCAAAGAAAAGGAAAATTTGGTATGCGGGTTGAAGAAGAGATTGTATGGGCTAAAGAAAGCTACAATGAAGTGGCATTTGAAGTTTGATAGGTTTATGATAGAACAAGGTTATAGAAGATGGCATTCTGATCACTGTGTTTATTTTAAAAGGATAGAAAATGGAAGCTATATTATCTTTCTATTGTATGTAGATGACATGCTTGTTGTAGGATCAAATATGTAGGATATAAATGTGCTCAAGAAGAAATTATCTAATTCATTTACGATGAAGGGTTTGGGTGTTGCAAACAAAATCATTGGTATGAGAATAATAAGAGACAGGCAAAATCGCAAATTGACATTGTTTGAGGGTGAGTACATAGAGAAGGTGTTGGATAGGTTTAGAATGCAGAATGCAAAACCAGTTAGTACACCTTTGGCCAGCCATTTCAAATTAACTAAGGAAATGTGTCCCAAGACATGGGAGGAGATCAAATACATGTTCAGGGTCCATTATTCATCAACAATTGGCAGGTTGATTTATGCGATGGTTTGCACAAGACCAGATATTGCACATGTAGAGGGAGTTGTGAGCAGATATATGAACAATCTAGGTAAAGAACATTGGGAGGTAGTAAAGTGGATTCTCAGGTATTTGAGAGGTACTTCTACTCATGCATTATATTTTGTAGGTTCAACCATTGTTCTACAGGGATATGTTGATTCAAATATGGTAGGTGATAAATATAGTAGGAGGAGCACCACAGGGTATGTTTTCACTGTAGGTGGAACAATGAGAAGTTGGATTTAAAAACTACAAAAGGTTGTTGCACTTTCAACAATAGAAGTAGAGTATGTTGATGCTACAGAGGCTAGTAAAGAAATGATTTGGTTATAGATGTTTATGAAGGAATTGGGAAAGAATAAGGAGAATAGTAGGTTGTATTGTGACAGTGAGAGTGTCATTCATATTGCAAATAACTCATCCTTCCATTCAAAGACTAAGCATATACAACTTAGGTACCATTTCATAAGATCCGTCTTAGAAGAAGGACATTTGAAGTCGAAAAAGATACATGCTAGCCAAAATCCTACAAACATGTTAACAAAGGGAGTAACTAGGGAGAAAATGAGTTCCTGCTCAGTTTCAGTTGGCCTTCAAGCATGAAGGTGAAGATGAGAAATTTTCCAGGTCCAAGGTGGAATATAGTTCAGCAGGTAAAACGACAATGGAGTTGTTGTGATAAGTCTCTAAGTGGGAGATTATTGGTTGTGGATCTTAATTATCTTTCTGATTCAGAGGTTTGTTTCAATTGTGTTTGGACCCCATTCCCTAACAAGGGGTGTGGGGGGGCTCCCCCCCCCCCCCCACCACACAACTTTCACCAAAGAGGTCTAGGGGGGGCGATGACAATTTTTGTAGCCCCCCTTGGTGGGGGATTTGGCGGAAGAGCCCCCGAAGAAAAATATTGGGAAAAATTTCCTTGTAAAATATTGTAATTTCATATTCATTCTGGACCGTTCATTATAAGGTCGGAGATTTGATGGTAGAATTTATTTTTAGAGTTTTTGATCTGAATTATTTTCTACACGAAATGAAAGTGGAGATATGATAAATAAATTCACAGAGATATCATGGCTATCCAATAATATAATATAAATGTATCAGAGATGAAACCATAAACACAAAGATACAGTAATACACAATTTCTATTAATGAAAGAAATGTACAGGGACTGTAAAAATACAAAGTGAAAGACTCTCTAGAATGTTGGCAGCTTATCTCTGAGAAGAGATGTGATGGCTACTCACATTCGCAAGAAGATGATTTTTACAATGAGGCTCCAAAGGCCATTTTAACATAAGAAAAATCCAAAACCCTAACCCAGGAAGATGAAAAGCCAACAGTTTTGTGGACCCCGTTTTGGGTAGTTTGGTGTATCAACTTCTTGGGGGTGTAACTTTGGCATACGATCTCTGTTTGGGGAGCACAATAGATCATTAGAAATATCTATCCAAGGAATACAATAGTTGGCAGAAAATATCATGATAATATTTTTGGATCGGACCATGCCCAAAAAATGACGTTTAGGGCCTCAAAACGACTTCGGAAGTTCAGGACTCGAAAAACTGCTAAAAATAGTAAATTACCAAAATTGCCAAAAAATTGTTTTGAGCTAGTTGGAAAATGTGGGTGGACATCGATATCCACCTCGATAAATCCTCCCTCCTTAGGAAGAAATGGTCTCCATTACGTTGAGTGCCTGGGGGAGAGGGAAAAGTGTTTGCTGAATCTGCATTTTGATGAGTTGCTTGCCTTGTTGGGGAAGTTGTGTTTCTTAGCTTGTCGAAGGTTGTCCTGAACATGTGGTTGGAAGGGTTGGTAGTTTTTAACCAGTCTCGCTACAAAAGATTCCTATGTGAAGAAGGAATATTTAGACTTTGTTGCAATCTTGTCAACCTGCTTTTGTTGAATAGAAGGTGCTTGGGCTGAGGCTGTAGAAATCTCCTTATGTTCTCCCTTTGAACAGATTGTGAAGAAGTTGAATTTTGTAGTATGAGATACTACCTTGCGACATTTTTTAGGTGGAATAGTAGTTGGAACTACCTATGGTATTCTGTAGAGATGACCCCCCAAAGTAAAAATGACACTATGGGGTCGAGACTCATAAACAACATGGTGTGTCCACATATATGGTTGGCCCAAGAGAACATCATAGAAATCTAATGGGGAGACATCACATAATACATCATCATTGATGGGTTGGATGTCGTATGAAAATCGACACTGTTGGATGACACAAAGATATCGTCCTTGGTGAAGCCACCCGATGTTGTATCGCTACAGGTGTGGTGTTGTCAACAATCCCAACTATTTGACGAACTCTGTTGAGATGAGGTTCTTCTGGCTTCCGCAATAAATAATAAAATGCAGCTAGGTTCCCTTCACCCACATCTGTGAATGAAAAAGGCGCTCCCTTCACCGAGGTTGTAGCAGTATCCTTTTTTTCTCCCTTTGAACAGATTGTGAAGAAGTTGAATTTTGTAGTATGAGATACTACCTTGTGGCACTGTTTAAGTGGGACAATAGTTGGAACTACCTCTAGTATTCTGTAGAGATGACCCCCCAAAGTAACAATGATACTACATGGTCGAGACTCATAAACAACATGGCGTCTCCACATATATGGTTGGCCCAAGAGAACATCACAGACATCCAATGGGACAACATAACATAATACCTCATCCTTGAAGGGTTGGATGTCGTATGACAATCGACACTGTTGGTTGACACGAAGATCTCGTCCTTGGCGAAGCCACCCAATGTTGTATAGTTGCAGGTGTGGTGTTGTTCACTGTTACACATCAAAATTACACACTTCAATGATGACCTATTGTCGTCATTACAGGTGTCTCAAGTGTCACACTTTGGCCAAAAATGTCGCAAGTGTCCCAAATATCATACTTTCATCTTGCCTATGTCGTATCTCGGAAGACATCACAGGAACACTTGATACATCCTTAGAGACTGGTTAAAATAAGGATATATCATTTGATGAAGAGTACAAAGATGTTTCCTTGAGAAAGACCACTTGAAAATAATTTTTGAAGGGAAGAACTCCCCTACCCACTAGCAGGGAGCGCTAGCACTCCTTGCCTTTCTTTGGGGGAGCATTGCAACGCTCTGTTCACCATTCTAGGGGAGTGTTGTGTTGTTGAGGAAATCAAGGGAAGATCCCCCTTATCTATGAAGTCAGTTTGATTCAAATCTGAGGTCAAGGATGGATCTTAGGGAGGATCCATAACTGATGGAGAAAGATCCCCAACCTATCCCAAGAATATATAAGGTGGTTAGGCCTCTCAAAGCCTATATAAGGAGGCCTCCTCATAGTGAAAGGGGGAGACATTGAAGGCATCAAAATTATGATCTCATAAGGGAGAATATCAGTGAAAGTACAATCATTCTGATTGTGGAACTTTTGAGCAAGGGTTTGGACAAAGAGAGCTTGGTGAGGCTATTTCATTTGCATCTATAGTTGTAAGCAATTTCCTTTGTTTTCATTATTATTATATATCTGTGTGTGTGTGTGTGTGTGTGTG